>OZ030020.1:76823847-77021347 GCA_964023405.1 Apodemus agrarius | reverse complement strand
AAAGAGCTGAAAACATCCAGTGGAACAAAGATAGCCTTTTCAACAAATGGTGCTGGTTCAACTGGAGGTAAGCATGCAGAAGAATGAAAATTGTTCCATTCTTATCTCCTTGTACTAGCACAACTCCAAGTTGTTCAAGGACCTCCACATAAAACCAGACACACTGAAACTAATAGAAAAGAAACTGGAGAAGATCCTTGAAGACATGGGCACAGGGGAAAATTTCCTGAACAGAACACCAATAGTTTATGCTCTAAGATCAAGACTTGCCAAATGGGACCTCATAAAATTACAAAATTTCTGTAAGGCAAAAGACACTGTCAATCAGAAAAAGTGGCCACCAACAAATTGGAAAAAGATCTTCACCAACCCTACATCTGACAGGGGGCTAATATCTATTAGAGCCAAATAACTCTATTAAAAAATCGTGTACAGAGCTAAACAAAGAAATTGCACCTGAAGAACTTCATACATCTGAGAAGCACCTTAAGAAATGTTCAACATCATTAGTCATTAGGGTAATCAAATCAAAACAATCCTGAGATTTCACCTCACACCAGTCAGAATGGCTAAGATTAAAAACTCAGGAGACAGCAGATGTTGACAAGGATGTGGAGAAAGAGGAACATTCCTCCACTGCTGGTGGGATTGCAAGATGGTACATCCACACTGGAAATGAATCTGGCAGTGCCTCAGAAATCTGGGCATGACACTTCCAGAGGACCCTGCTATACTACTCCTGTGCATATACCCAGAGGATTCCCCGGCATGCTGTACAGACATATGCTCCACTATGTTCATAGCAGCCGTATTTATAATAGCCAGAAGCTGGAAAGAACCCAGATGTTGCTCAATGAAAGAATGGATACAGAAAATGTGATATATTTACACAATGGAATACTACTCAGCAATTGAAAACAATGAATTCATGAAATTCTTAGGCAAATGGTTGGAACTGTGCCTTAGTTAGGGTTTTACTGCTGTGAACAGACACCATGACCAATGCAAGTTTTATAAAAGACAACATTTAATTGGGGCTGGCTTACAGGCTCAGAGGTTCAGTACATTGTCATCAAGGCAGAAACATGGCAACAGCCATGCAGATATGGTGCCGGAGGAGCGAGAGTTCTACATCTTCATCTGAAGGCTGCTAGTAGAAGACTGACTTCCAGGCAACTAGGGTGAGGGTCTGAAACCCACATCCATAGTGACACACCTACTCCAATAAGGCCACACCTCCTTTTAGGATCACTCCCTGGCCCAATCATATACAAAACATCACATTCCACTCCCTGGCCCCCATAGGCTTATTCCAACATGAGTCTATGGGGGCCATACTTAAATATAGCATAATGCAAAATACATTTAGTCCAACTTCAAAAGCCCCTGTAGTCTATAGCCATCTCAACTGCATTAAAATTCTAAACTTCAAGGTCTCTTTTGAGATTCATCCATTTGCTTAACTGTAATCCCCCAAGCAAGACAGGAAACTAGGTGGGCAAAGTCCAAACTCTGCATCTCCATGTCTGATGGCAAAGCAGTCTTCAGATATCCAACTCCTTTTTCATCTTTGTTGACTGCCACAAGGTTCTTTCTCCTGGGCTGGTTCCACTCCCTGTTAGCATCTTTCCTTGGCAGGCATCCTGTGGCTCTGGCATCTTTAATATCTTGGGGTCCCCAAGTCAATTCCAGCTGCACAGCTTCTTGTTCCAATATCTGAGATCCACGCATGACCTTCTGTGCATCTCCAAAGAGCTGGTGTCACTTCTCCAGCTCTGCCCTCTGTAGCACTCTAAGTTCAGGTTGATCCACTCTGCTGCCACTGCTGTTCTTGGTGGTCATCCCATGGTGCTGGCGTCTGCAATATGCTAGGGTCTTCCACTGCAACTATGCTTCACCTCTCATAAGCTCTCTTCATGGTACCAAGCCTCAACTATTTTGTATGACCCCTTCAGTCCTCGGCTGTCAGTTACAACTGAGGGTGCAATTTCACCAATGGCCTCTCATAGTGCCAAGCCTCAGCTGTTCTTCATGATGCCTTCATGCCTTCAAAACCAGTACCACCTGGATGATTCTTACACATTACCAAGTACAGCTGCAACATGAGGTACAACCTTGGCTATCTCTGGAACATAGCTTCTTTGTTCTCTCAGAAAATACTTCCCCAAAGATTTTACCTCAGTGATGCTGGTCTTTTCTTAATGACCACTAATTTCTTAGCTCCAGCCAACCAGCATCAACTGTCACAGTAGTCTCCTTCTACTCTTGAATATAAAGCCAGAGACACATGGCTGAAGCTGCTGAGTTCTGCTGCATGTAGGAGCTGGAACATTGACATCCCTTGTTCTATTACTTTATCACTAGCTTCCTTTTTCCCAGCTCCTTCACTGCCTAAGGTGGCTGTCCTGAATCTTGCTCCACAGACTGACTTTGAACTCAGAGATCTGCATGCCTGTCTGCTAAACACTGGGAATAAAGGTGTGGTCCACCAAGCCTGAATTTAAGGTTTTCTTCACCTATAATTTGCTCTGTTCTAGGCTGGCCTTGAACTCATAGATCTGTTTATCTTTGCCTCCTGGGAGTAAAGGCTTGTACTACCAAGCCTGCACCTAAATTTAGCTGGGTGGAATCTTGCCTCAAGGTCACCACTCCCTTAATTTAATTTAATCTCCTTGAATTTCAGCTCCACTTCACTTCCTGGAGTCCCTTTAATACTCAAACTATATATTTTGTACTTTTCCTTTCTCAGCTTGCTATGTTTGTTCAATATTCTTTTCATCAGACTTAACCAGAGAACAAAGTCTTTGTTGGGCTGTTTTGAGACTTCCTTTGAAGATGCAATTAATATAAATCTCTTTACCTTAGCCGTAGGCAGTCTCTTCAGACAATGGCACAAAGCAGTCATGTTCTTCACCAAAACATCACAAAAACAGTCTCTCAGCCACATATTAAAGTTCTTCTCCACTGAAACCTCTTGGGACATCAGGCCTACACAGTTCAAATTACCCTCAGCACCACTGTCTTCCATATTTCTACTAGGCTGGCCCATTAAGCTCCACTTAAAGCATTCCATGTCTTTCCAAATCCAAAGTCCCCAAATCCACATTCTTCCAAACAAAAGCACGGTCATGCCTATCACAGCAATACCCCAGTCCCTGGTACCAACTTCTGTCTTAGTTAGGGTTTTACTGCTGTGAAGAGACACCATGACCAATGCAAGTTTTATAAAAGACAACATTTAATTGGGGCTGACTTACAGGCTCAGAGGTTCAGTACATTGTCATCAAGGCAGAAAAATGTCAGCATCCATGCAGATATGGTGCAGGAGATGCTGAGAGTTCTACATCTTCATCTGAAGGCTGCTAGTAGAAGACTGACTTCTAGGCAACTAGGGTGAGGGTCTGAAACCCACACCCACAGTGACACACCTACTCCAAGAAGGCCACATATCCTTATACAATCACTCCCTGGGCCAATCATATACAAACCATCCCAAGGGAGGGGAGACATTTTCTGATAAATCTAAAGATTTTGTATAACATATTTCTGATAAAGTAAGGGAAATTCATAGGGAAAAATTAAAAATTGAAGATTTTTGTGGTAATTTTCTCAGATACAATGGTATGCATATGTATTAGTCTGGGTTCTCTAGAGTCACAGAATGTATTGACAGTCTCTATGTAGTTAAGGAATTTGTCGATGACTTACAGTCTGTAGTCCAACTCCCCAATGATAGTCAGCAGCAGCAGTGGATGGAAGTCCAAGGATCTAGCAGTTGGTCAGTCCCATGAGGCAAGCCGGCAAGGAAGAATCAGTCTTCCTTCTTTCAATGTCCTTATATATGTCTCCAGTAGAGGGTGTAGCCCAGATTAATGGTGTGTGTCTCCATGCCTTTAATCCCAGATGATCTTGAACTGGAATCCATAGCCACTATTCTTCAAGATCTCCACGCTAAGTCCAGGTCAGAAACTTATATCTCTGAGCCTCCAGATTAGGATCATAGGTGAGCCTTCCAATTCTAAATTGTAGTTCATTCCAGATATAGTCAAGTTGACAACCAGGAATAGCCACTACAAACTAGAAAATATCATACTACGTGAGGTAACTCATTCACAAAAGAACACACATGGAATGCAGTCACTGATAAGCGGATATTAGCCCAGAAGTTCTGAATATACAAGATACAACTCACATATCAGATCATTCCCAAGAAGAAGGATGGAGAGGGCCCAGGTCCTGGAAAGGCTTGATGCAGCAATGTAGGGATGGGATTGCCATCCCACAGTCAAAACTCTGACCCATAATTGTTCTTGTCTGAAAAAACTACAGAGATGGAAATGGAGAGAAGCCTGAGGAAAAGTAGGTTCAGCAATAGGCCCAAAGTGCATCCAGTTCAAGGGGAGGCCCAAAGGCCTGACACTATTACCGGAGTAATGGAGTAATCACAAAATAAACATATCATGATAGCACTCTGAAAGACCAAATATGCAACGGAAAGAGTCAGATGCAGATATTTGCACCCAGCCATGGAGATAAGCTACTAACCCCTGTGGTTGAATCATAGAGACGCTGGAATAATCTGAGGAGGAGGGATACCCTGTAGGAGGACCAGCAATCTCAATTAACCTGGACCCCTGAGGTCTCTTGGACACTGGAACACCAGCCAGGTAGCATACATCAGCTGATATGAGGTCCCCAACACTTATACAGCAGAAGTCTTCTGGGTCTGGGTTCAGTCAGCGAAGATGCACCTAACCCTCAAGAGACTGGAGGCCTTGGAGAGTTTGGGGGTTGTTGGGGGTGGGGACATCCATATAGAAACATGGGGGCAAGGAGGAGGTATGGGATGGGAAACAGTCAGAGGGTGGACTGGGAGGGGAATAAAATCTGGAATGTAAAATAAACAAATAAACAAAGATTAAACAATAATAAAGAATATCTAAATATATCTAGGCACAAAATATCCAGAAAATTGAGAACACTATAAGACCAAACCTACATATAATAATTTAGGAAGGAGAGCAAATCCCAGTCATAGGCATAAAAATATGGTCCAATATAAAAGTAAAATTGCTGTTAAGGTACAAGATGGATAGAGAACATTAACATACAAGACCAGAAAAGGACCCCCATCCCATGTAATAATCAACATACTAAATGTGCATAACAAATAAAGGATATTAAATGCTGCAAGATGGGGGCACAAGTTAAGAGATAAAAGAAGGACTACAAGAAAAACATTTGACTTTTCTATGAAGACTCTTCAAACCAGATAGGCCTCAACAGATAGATGTTCTATAAGCAATAAGAAAACATAGATTCTACCTAACTGAAACTGCTATGCTAAAACAAAAGACAACAACAACAAAAAATTATACTCAGAATGAATATTGAAAGAAAAAAATCTTTGCAATTAAAACAAATGCAAACAACCTCTGTACCCCAAATAGGCAAAAGACTAAAAACTATGTGATTATCTCATTAAATAAAGAAAAGACCTTTCACAAAAGAGCACTGACAAGACTAGAGAAACAAGTACATAGTTCAACAGTTTAACATAAAAAAACTTTTACAACAAGCTCACAACCAACATCACACATAATGGGAAGCACTCGCTCTGCAAACAGGATTAAATACAATAATGCTCACTTACATTATATCTGTTCAACATACTACTGGAAGTCTTAAAGCAATAGTACAACTGTCGGAGGGCAAAGAATTACAAAAAGGGAAGGAGAAAATGAAACTACCTTTATTTGCAGATATTATCATATTATACAAAAAAGAGACCTTGAGAAAAATTCCACCTCTACAAAAACATGAAACCTCTACAGCTAATGAACATTTCAGTAAAGTAGCAGGATAAATATTTACACACACACACACACACACACACACACACACACACACTACTAGCTCTCCTATATACAAATGGCATACATACCAAGAAATAAATAAGTAATATATCTTTCACAATAGAAAGATCATGAAAAAATTCTAAAGAAAATTATTACTCAATAAGAAAAATATTTGTCCAAGAACCTCTTTAAGACATTGCAAAAAAAATCTTCAACTTTATATAAAAACACAAAAATCAGAGTAGCTTTTAAAAAATAATGAATAATAAAAGAACTTTTGAAGGTATCACCATCCCAAGTTGTGTTATAGAGGTATAGTAGTAAAAAAGCATGGTATCATCAAAAAGCTGATACATCAAATAATTCAGACCTGACTTTTGTCAAAGAACCCCAAATCATCAATTGGATAAAACACTCTATTTTCAACAAATCATTCTGGTTAAATTGGGTAGCTGCATATAGAAGGGTAAAAATTCTTCCATAACTAGCACCCTGCACAAAACTCATTACAAATGGATCAAGAACATCAACATAAGACTGGACACACTGAATCTTCTGGAAGGGAAACTATGGAATAGGCCTGAACTCATTTTTACAATAGGAAAAGACTTTTGAACAGGACATAGATAATACAAGCACTAAAAATGACATTTAATAAGAGGGACTTCAAAAAGCTCAAGTGCTTCTGTATAGTAAAATACACCACAGACTGAGAAACTTTGGAAAGGGAATATTTTTACCAATTATGTCTGGTAGAGACTTCATATCTAGAATAAATGATGAACTTAAAGCTGAATATAAAGAAAACAAATAACTTAATTAGAAATTGGATTATACATCTAAACAGAAAGCTCTACAAGATTTAAAAAAACACATATGGCTGAGAAACATCCAAAGAAATGTTCAATATCCCTTGGCATCATGTAAATGCAAATTAAAACTACTTTTAGATATCATCTTACACCAGTCAGAATGGCCAAGTTCAGTAAAACAAATGATAGCACATGCTGATGAGGATGTGTAGAAAGGCACATATTTATTTACTGCTAGTGGTAGTAAGCAATGTTACAGCTGCTATGGAAATTAGTATAGATATACTTTATAAATCAGAAAAAGGATATGCCACAAGATCCAACAATACTACTCTTGGAATATAACCGAAGAATTCTATATCTTAATTCAGAGATATGTATTCATCCATGTTCATTGGTGCTATTCTCATAATAACCAGAATAATTCATATTATGCAAAATATTCATAATAGCCTAGATGTCTATCAACTGATAAATGTACAATGAAAATGTAGGACATTCAAACAGTAGAATATTCTTAAGCTGTTTAGAAAAATAAAATTACTAAACTTGTAGGTAAATGGATAGAACCAGATACAGACATCCTATGTGGTTACACATACCAAAAAAGTAAAATATTACATGTTTTCTCTTAAAAATGAATGTTAGCTTTTAAACTTAAACACATGTGGTTTATTCAAAGTAGCCACAGCGTTACATAGCTAATAAGGTAACAGAGGAGAGAAGCGAATTTTCCAAGGAAAAGAAAATAAATAATATTGTTATATAAGGTGAAGGGGAAATTAGAGTAGCAAACCTACATAGGGGAAGATATGGGAGGGACAAATAAAGGAGTATATATAAGCTAACACTAACAGTCTTTTTAAAAGTCATATGGGAATCCATTACTGTAGTGGGCTCCAAAGACATATACATGTATGAAATAAAGATAAATGGAGTCACCATATAGTGAAAAAATGCATCAAACAGACAACATAATCCACCAAATAAACACCCCAGTGCCAGCAATGGGCTATATCTAATAGAGTTGTTGGCAAAAGGTTTTCACAGACACAACCATAGACTATTGGTTATTCTCCATTACCTTAAGGTTGAAGACACACCTTCTTGGATACAGTCTTAGAACATGACAATAAAGCTGGTGCCAAACTACAAGCATCAACTCTACTGACTAGTGTTCTTGTTCTTGGCACTTTAAAGCACTTTCTTTGGTATTAAAAAAGTCATCATTTTCCTCTAGCTTCAAACCCTATGGCCTATAAAACAGACCTGTTGGTGAGAGATACTTGTGAAATCACAAATTTTATGAGAGTAACCAAAAACTTTGTTTGGGTTTAAGCTCACTCCATGATATTGGAACCCAAATCTGAAGAAGTTAAGGTTGGGTAAATTGTAGAGCTCATGGAAAAACTTCAAATATTATTTTACTAAAAGACCATAGCAAAAAAATGGCTTCTGATGACATTTTGTTCTACTGACAGATCAGAAAATCACTTAAATCCCATAAGAGAACTTGCCCTTGCAAAGAGATTGTAATTAACACAGAGATTTGCACTACTTGAAAATATGAAGAAAGTGCTAGAATTTGGAGCATGGAATCTTAAATGAGATGTCTTTATCTAATTTCCTTCCCTCAGTACTCAGGATCTATGCAGAACAAGAGATGAAAATGTTGTTAGAATCAGAGGTAACTGATGACACAAACACATATGAACTCACAAAGACCATGATAACATGCACCAGACCTGGGAAGTATCAAAACAAAATCTTAGCACTGAGAAGGGGAAATGGTCCCATAACTCACAACCCTGACTAAAAACTGCCTCCTATGGGAAAAGGAAGAACAATTTTTTCCCACATGGATTGTCATTGGGTATATCAAGCATACCCACATGACCAAGAGTAGTTGGCACACAAAGAAAAAACAGATTCCATGTGCCCACACAAAACAAAACTGATTCCATGTTTTTGTTTTTGTTTATATTTTGTGCCCCACTCTCCTCTCTCTCTCTCTCTCTCTCTCTCTCTCTCTCTCTCTCTCTCTCTCTCTCTCTCCTGTGCTTAATATATTCTCTTTCCTGTGTTGATCTTTTGAGAATTGGGTATATCCTATCTCTGACTCATTCTATCAAATCTCTGATTTGGCATATTGTCCCACAATTAGATGTCATTTTCAAATATGGCTGCTCAATTTTACAAACTCATTTTACCTTAAATGTGTGTACTAAAGGCATGGGTTTATTCCACCACGAGATATTAAAGGTGTGTGGCATATCTACATTCTAGCTAGATCTTGATTTTTGTTTGTGGGGCCAGAGCAGCCTTGTTGCTGGATTAAAAGGGGGGAGAGGAATTATGGGACGTATGGTGGGGGGAGGGAACTGGGAAAGGGGAAAGACTTTGGAATGTAAACATAGAATATAGAAAATAAAAATTAAAAAAATAGAAATAAGGTTATGAAAATCAAATAAAAGTCTATGGTAGCTGGTTAAATTTGAGTTTTAGATAAATAACATATTTAGATAATAACATAAGCAGGTTTACCTAAAATGATATTTCATTTGGGTCTCTTTTTAAATCATTGGGATTTAACTTACTCTAAATCAAATGTTTTATGGTCTGAATTTTAAATATAATTGGAGGTTGGATGTCCTGGATTTTTCAGAAATTTTTAACTAAAAATAGAAAATTCCACATCAGATCTCAAGTCTCCAAATGGGTAGCAGCAGCCTTGTTTCCCAGTACAGAGAAATGAAAGTTGTAATCTTCTATAGGCACGAGTTTCTCTCTGTTATTTTTATGTTATTTTTCCCATGCCTATTTTTTCTTGTCCTTGCCACAAATTTTGTAAAAGATTTCTCATTTAAAAAAAATCCTCTATAGAGCCTTTAAACACTTGAGATTACTATCTGAATTATCTTTTGTCTTATTGGGTTGCCTTTGTTGTTTTGATTTTCAGGGTGTTTTGGGGTCTTGGGGTGAGGAGTCTTTTCTAGTTTTACTGAGATGATAGATAGATAGATAGATAGATAGATAGATAGATAGATAGAGAAATATAGAGATAAATAGATGATAGATTAATAGATATATACACAGATACATAGATATGTAGATACATATAGATATATAGATACATATAGATATATAGATGCATAAATACATATAGATACATAGATACATAAATACATATAGATACATAGATACATATACATAGATAGATACATAGATATATAGATAGGTACATAGATACATAAATACATAGATAGCATGGAGTTTGCAGAGTAAGAATATTGGAGGAAATGGGAGAATTGAGAAGTTTAAAGAAGATTTAAAGAAGATAATTGGGGTAGGAAACACAGGGATGAGAGCTTCACTTTAGTCTGAGCCTCAGATATGTAAGCAAGAGAGACCCTGCAGGAACAGAGACTGATGAAGCAGGAGGTAAGAGCTTCAGAAGCTTCAGGAACATGCACTACAGCTGCACTAAGGTTTGGGCAGTAGGACCACAGCAGGGCAGCAGTCACAGCATGAAGATGCTTATGAACTAGAACACCAGGTTGCCAGATAGAATTTGGGGAGGTCTTGGAAGCTTTAAGAATTTGAGAAAAGAAACAACACCCAGAGAAAGCTCAACGCCAATGTGCTCTAACACACCAAGGATCATAGATGAGGGGGTCGCAATATCTGCACCAAACACTGGGAATAACTGTGACCCCAGGGATCCAGGGCCACAGGAACCCCTGCCTGGCCAATGGCACAGGTCCTTCTGATCTGAGCCTGTGATCAGAACAGACGTTGGGTGCTGGATAAACACCCAATCTCATAACACCCAGAGGAAGTTCAAATCCCAGTTGCTCTAACACACTCCCAGGAACAGAGGATCTCACAGGAGCTTGGTCACACCAGGATTTCAGCATCCCAGAGGTGACTTGACTCCAAGGAGATCTGACACACACACACACACACACACACACACACACACACAATATCTCAGGATCATAAGATCCCAGAACCACAGAATCACAAAGACAGATGGACCCTGAGGAGATCTGACACAACCAGGATCAAAGGAGTGACAGGATCAAGTCAGAGAGAGAAAGGGTAGGTAGCATTAGAGATAATGAGATGGTGAAAAGCAAGCATAAGAATATAAGCAGCAGAAAAAAAGGTTATGTAGCATCTTTAAAACCCATTTCTCCCACCATAGCAAGTCCCCACCACACCAGAAAAGCAAGATTAGGATTTATAATCACTTTTCATGAAGATGATAAATGACTTTAAGAAAGACATGAATAACTCCATTATAGAAAAATAAGAGTAAACAGGTAAACAGGCAGAAGCCCTTAGAGAGGAAACACAAAAATCCCTTAATGAATTGCAGGAAAACACAACTGAACAGGTGAAGGAATTGAAAAAAAATCCAGGATCTAACAATGGAAATAGAAACAATAAAGAAATCACAAATGGTGGCAATCCTGGAGATAGCAAACCTAGGAAAGAGATCAGGAGTTATAGACTCAAGCATCACCAACAGAATACAAGACATAGAAGAGAAAATCTCAGGTGCAGAAGATACCACAGAACACATTGACACAACTGTAAAAAAAATTGCAAACAGCAAAAAGCTCCTAATCCCAAAAATCTAGGAAATCAAGGATACAATAAGAAAAACCCTAAGGAAAATAGGTATAGAAGAGAGTTATGATTCCCAAATTAAAGGACAAGTAAATATGTTCAACAAAAATTATAGAAGAAAACTACATAACATAAAGAAAAAGATGCCCATGAATATATGAGAAGCCTACAGAACTCCAAATAGACTGGACTAGAAAAGAAATTCCTCCCTTCAAAAGATAATCAAAACAGCAAATGCACAAAACAAAGAATATTAAAAGCAGTAAGGGGAAAAGATCAAGTAACGTATGAAAGCAAACCTATCAGAATTAATCCAGACTCTAAATTAAATCAGTGACTCTAAAAGCCAGAAGATCCTGGGAAGATGTCATATGGACCCAAAAAGAACACAAATGACAGAGCAGGTTACTCTACACAGCAAAAATCTTAATTACCATAGATGGAGAAAACAAGA
This sequence comes from Apodemus agrarius, assembly GCA_964023405.1. NCBI lineage: Eukaryota > Metazoa > Chordata > Mammalia > Rodentia > Muridae > Apodemus > Apodemus agrarius. The sequence continues at coordinate 77,009,588 of OZ030020.1, read as the reverse complement.
CATTACATGACAAAACCAAATTTACACAATGTCCAGCCTTTCCACAAATCCAGCCCTACAAAGGATAACAGATGGAAAACCCCAGCACAAGTAGGGAAATTACACCCTAGAAAAAGCACTAAAGTAATCTTTGAACAAACCTAAAAAGATAGCCACACAAACATAATTCCACCTCTAACAACAAAAATAACAGAAAACAACAATCACTTTTCCTTAATATCTCTAAACATCAATAGAATCAGTTCCCCAATAATAAAACAGATTAACATGCTGGATATGTAAATAGGACCTGGCATTTTGCTGCATACAGAAAACATACCTTAATGACAAAGACAGATTCTAGCTCAAAATAAAAGGCTGGAATAAAAATTTCCAAAAAAAATGATCCCAAGAAACAAGCAGGAGTAGCCATTTTAATACTGAATAAAATCGACTTTCAGCTAAAAGTTATCCAAAAAGATAAGGAAGGACACTTCATACTGGTCAAAGGAAAAATCTACTGAGATGAACTCTCAGTTGTGAACATCTATGATTCAAATGCAAGGGCAAACACATTAATAAAAGGAGCTTTACTAAAGCTCACATCACATATTGTTCCTCACACTAAAAATAGTAGAAGACTTCAACACCCTACTCTCAACAATGGACAGATTATGGAAACAGAAACTAAAGAGAGAAACATGGATATCTATAGAACATTTCATCCTGAAACAATAGAATATATCTCCTTCTCAGCACCTCATGGTACCTTCTTCAAATTGGCCACAAAATTGGTTACAAAGCAGGACTCAATATATATAAGAAGATGGAAGTAATCACATGCATCCTATCAGATCACTAGGAACTAAGGCTGGTCTTCAATAACAACAACAGTGGAAACCCCACATACATGGATGCTGAACAATGCTCTACTTGGTCTACCAATGCTAACTTGGTCAAGGAAAAAATAAAGAAAGTAAATAAGGGAGGAAAGGGCCCTGGTCCTGAAATGGCTTGATCCAGAATTGTAGGGTGCCACGGACCGACTCAGTCAGAACACACACACCCGTGGGGAATCAGAGTCTTTGGTATGCAGGAAGGTACAGGTCCGGCTAATGACAGACAGACACACACAAGATCTGAATGCGTCTGAATGCATTTTACTGTTCTGAGGCAGGAATTTTTATACACACAAGTTGGTATTACATTACTGAAGAAAAAATGTATCCAGTGAAATGTTTACAAAGAATGGTTACCATGAGTATCTGGCACAAGGAAATACAAAATCAATCAGGTATGAACGTTAGAGAATACACACAAAGTCATCACGTCCCTCTGTAGTTAATGATAAACTAGTAGTTCAAGAGTCCTTGGAAACACTATGTTTGCTTTCTTCCTGTGAGACTCCCTCAAGCTCACTTTGAAACTTTACTTAACTGATGGTTTCCATGTCAGAGTGCCAAAGCCAGCTAACCATACAAATAATATAAATTGTTGGGAGGTTAATTCTTTAATGTATCTAGGTAATAACTGTACAGCTGATCAAAAACAAAGCAATGGATCTCTAGAAGATAAATCATGGCCAGTGCTGTAGCTCAAAGAATAAACTCTCAGTGAACCATCACACCTGGATGCTCACACCTCCGGCTAGCAGGGACATCTCGTAAGTAAAGGAACAAGTCAGAAAAAAGGGTTACACAAACAAAGCTTGCCATGAGAAATTCAGCTCAGCCCTATCTGCGGCCAAGGAGGCTCACAGCAACATTCATCTTGGACAGCCCTGCCAAACAAGACTTTCCCCAGTAAATATCACACAGCTTCCACCGGGATTACAGCTTGGCTGCGTGAAATTACGGTGTCCAAGAGATGCGTGTGATAGTAGGGGAGTACCAGAACAGAGAAATGGGAGGGGGTGATTGGGGAATTGGGAGAAGGAAGAGGACTTATGGGGCATATGGTGAGGGGGGAACTGGGAAAGGGGAAAGCATTCAGAATGTAAACAAAGAATATCGAAAATTAAAGAAAAAAGAAAAAAAGAAATTAATGAAAATGAAGGCATATGATAACCAAACCTATAGGACACACTGGAAGCAGTCATAAGAGGAAAACACATAGCTCTAAGTGACACCAAATAAACTGGAGAGAGAAAACAATAGCAGTATGACAGCACACCTCAAACTTCTAGAACAAAAAGATGGAAACACACCCAAAAGAAGTAGATGACAGGAAATAATCAAACTTAGAGCCCCAATCAAGCAAGTAAAACCAAAAAAAAATCAATAAAACCAGGATCTGGTTCTTTGAGAAAATCAACAAGATTGATTAAACCCATAGACAGAATAACCAGAGGGCATGTACACACTATCCAAATTAATAAAAAGAGAAATTAAAAGGGAGACATAAAAACAGAAACTGAAGATATTCAAAAAATCATTAGATCCTACTACAAAAGCCTATACTCAACAAAACTGGAAAATCTGCATAAAATGGACAATTTTCTAGAATAATACCAGGGGCCAACATTAAGTCAGGATCAGATAAACCATCTAAACAGTCCCCATAAACCCTAAAGAAATAGCAGCAGTCATTAAAACTCTGCCAACCAAATAATAATAATAATAATAATAATAATAATAATAATAATAAAGAAAACAAAAAAGCAAAAATGCCACAGACCAGATGGATTTAGTGCAGAATTCTATCAGGCCTTCAAAGAAGACCTAATACCAATAGTCTTTAAAGTATTCCACAAAACTAAAACAGAAGGAGCACTACCTGATTTGTTCTGTAAAGCCACAATTATGCTGACACCTAAACCACACAAAGATCTAACAAAGAAAGAAAACTTCATACCAATTTCCCTTATGAACATCCATGCAAAATACTCAATAAAATCCTTGCAAATAAAATACAAAAGCATATAAAAACAATCATTCATCAAGATTAAGTAGGCTTTATCCCAGCAATGTAGGGATGTTTCAATATTCAAAATCCATAAATGTAATTCATTATGTAATCAAAGTCAAAGAAATATCCACATGATTATCTCATTTGATGCTGAGAAAGTATTTGACAGAATTCAACACCTAATCATTATAAAAATATTGGAAAGATCAGGAAGATCAGGTATTAGGCAAGGCTGCTCCTTCTCTACTAACTACTCAATATAGTACTCAAAGTCTTAGTTGGAGCAATTAGACAACAAAAAAAGGGGTAAAGGGGATACAATTTGGAAAGGACAAATCACCATTTGCAGATGATATGATAGTATACTTAAGTGTTCCCAAAATTTCCACCAGAGAACTCCTATAGCTGAAAAACAACTTCAAGCAACTGACTTATAGAATTAAACAAATCAGTAGCCTTTCTATATTCAAAGGATAAACAGGCTGAGAAAGAAATTAAGGAAAAAGTAACTTCACAATAGTCACAGATAATATAAAATACCTTGGTCAGACTCTAACCAAGCAAAGGAAAGATCTGTATGAAAAGAACTTCAAGTCTCTGAAGAAAGAAATCAAAGAAGATCTCAGCAGATGGGAAGATCTCCATACTTACACAGATTCAATGTAATCCCCACCAAAATTCCAACTCAATTCTTCATAGAGTTAGAAAGAACAATACTCAAATTCATTTGGCATAAACAGAAACCCATGATAGGGAAAACTATTCTCAACAATAAAAGAACTTCTGACAGAATCACCATCCTTGACCCACAGCTGTATTACAAAGCAATAGTCATAAACACTGTTTGGTATTGGTACAGAGACAGGCAGAAAGATCAATGGATTAAAATTGAAGACCCAGAAATGAACCCAGTTTTGTGGTTCCTCAGAAAACTGGACATAGTACTACCTCAGGAACCAGTACTCCATTCCTGGGCATATACCCAGATCATGCTCCAACATGTAATAAGAACACATGCTCCACTATGTTCATAGCAGTCTTATTTATAATAGCCAAAAGCTGGAAAGAACCCAGATGTCCTTCAACATAGGAAACACTACAGAAATTTTGGTATATACACAATGGAGTACTATTCAGCTATTAAAAACAATGAATTTGTGAAATTCTTAGGCAAATGGATGGAACTAGAAAGTGTCATCCTAAGTGAGGTAACCCAATCACAAAGATCACACATCATATGCATTCACTGATAAGTGGATGTTATCCTAAGAGCTCAAAATAAACAAGTTACAATGCACAGACTACAGGAAGCTCAAAAAGGAGGACTGAAGTGGGGGTAGTTCTGTTCCTCTGACAAAGGGAACAAAATACTCACAGAAGCAATAATGGAGACAAAGTGTGGAGCAAAGACTGAAGGAAAGGCCACCCAGATACTATCCTACCTGGGGATTCATCCTATAAACAGTCACCTAACCCTGACATTATTATGAAAGACAAGAAGTGCACACCAAATGGAGCCTGTTATGGTTGTCTCCAGAGGGGTCCTGCCAGAGACTTCCACATACAGAGGCAGATGCTAGCAGCCTACCACTGGACTGGGCGTGGGGTCCCCAGTGGAGGAGTTGGAGGGCAAACTGGAGGAGCTGAAGGGGTTTACAGCCCCAATGGGAAGAACAATGATGTTAGACTCCCAGAAGCCCCAGGACTCCTATGCATCTCCAAGACTCAGTTCCATGGACTCTGCCTTGAGAAGATCTTCTGTAGGTGATCACATCTTCAATGTGTTCAATATTGAAAAAGTCATGTCCTATCCATATACAAGTATTTCATAGTACCTTCAAGTTCCTGATCTACTTCATTTCGATATTCTCGTTCATTTATGTTTTGATATTTTCTTTAAATTTACATATTTGATGTACTTGATTATTTTGCAGAAATGCATTTCTTTTTACCATATGCATTTGTTGCCCATTGGAAGTCCAAAAAGGGTGTCAAATTTCCCAGTATTAGAAGTATAGATGGTTGTTGATGACCGTGTGTGTCCTACAAATTCAATTTGTGTCCAGCAAAAGCAATGGTACTCTCTCTAGTGCCATGATCATGAATTTTTTGCCACTTCTTTTCTGATATTCTCTAAGGTCTGGTGTTAATGATAGAGATGTTATATTGTGGCTAAGAATTAAACAAAAATGTATTCTTAGCACTGCGACCAATTACAAGTCATTATCATCACTGACAACTATGAACTTCTCTGACAAATGCTAAAAATTGGCATAGACATAAGTATTTTTAGGCAATTTGATAGACATACAATGTTGATTTATCAAAGTAACAACAAAATCATTCTTACTAGAGTATGTAACTGCCCTGGTCAGACATTTTACTGAGTAGAAATAGTGAATTTCTTCCTATGGAGTAAACCCAAATCTAATCAGTACAATTTCCCTAATATCAGTCATGCCACTGATATTAGTCATTTTGTACTAATAAATAAAGAGTCTATGGCCATTGCAGCATTGCATTCAGGGTCCACAGAGAGTAATGCTTTTGATAATAAGTCTTTCAGCTTAATGCAGTCCAAGGGTACTATGAGGCTTAACCAATCAGGAAGCCTATCTAGACCAGTTTTAGTTTGACTTCTTTTATTTAGTCAAAGTGGGTCATATAGGAAACAGATTATATATTTTATGAACATAAGCTTTTGCAATTTTAAGCCTCTGATATACTAAAGATACTTATTTTTCAGAATAGTCAAAGATACTATGGGTAACATACTTTCACATTTATCAGATGATCTGATTTTCCATGATGAAGATAGTTGAAACACTCTAACATATTTTCATTCTATGATGATAAAACAGTGTTTATGTGTCTTCAAATCTAGAGTTCTAAATATTTTTGTATTAATGTGAGATTAAGAATTATATAGTGTCAGCATTTCAATTGTTAGCATTAAGCAATGATTCTCATTTTTCCTGAAGCTATGGCATTAGGTAATTATTTTCAGTTGAAACTGTCAGATAAACACAGTTCTGCATCTTATCTCACTAAAATATGGCATTAACTTTATTTAATATAATTTATTCATCATGTTCATGAAGATAAATGCATACAAATATGTAAATATATAAAAAGTTAGAGACCAAAATGAAAAAGACAGATATATACATAAATACATAAAGAGAGACACAGAGAGAAAGACACACAGAGAGAAAAACAGAGAGAGAGAAAAAGAGACAGAGAGACAGAGAGCGACAACACACAAAAAGATATAAAAATAGCACAGTTTGAGAGATTGATTTCATGGGTATGTAAATGTGAATATAACTCATTATAACTCATTATAATATAATGTATTTAACTCTCTTTGATACATCATATTGTTCTATTTTTCTCATTTTTCCCTTTCACAGCAACTTATTAACAAAACCAATTTACATCTATAGCTTATAGTTCATTACCTAAGAACTACATGTTACTTATATAGGATGAGAGTGGTTTTATATACCTACTGTTCACTGAACTGAACAATGTATGCATCCTGCCTTGATATATCACATGCCATATCTGCTTTTTTACAGGTTTACCTATGGCTACTTATAAATTTATGAACAGATATATCCCATTTGATGTTCCTATCAAAACGTATTATTCTTATCAAATTATTTTTATTAAACAGTGTAATTCAGAACCCAAGGTATTATGTCAACATCATAACCCATTCATATCTACTACTGACACAATTTTCTGCATTGGTATAGTGGTTCCTAAATCAGTCTCAATATCAACCTAGTGAGTTTAGGAAAGCAGTATCAAGAGAAGGAGCCTCTGACCTTTAAATTTCCTATAGTACCATGATGGAATAATTCGAGCTTTATTTTTATTTTACATCTTGAAAATTTCACACTATCTTGATGTAGTCATGCTTGCCTCAGTCTTCCCATATAATGCAAGCTGTCATGGAATTTGTAGTTATCTGCTGCCTCAGGTTTTGGAAGCAGGAAACATAGGTATGAACCATCATGCACTGTTTAAATTCATTTTTAGTTAACACTGTTTTTCATTTCTTTATGTATCTATTGTAGAAAAATGTATTAAAATGGGATTATATCACATTCCTTTCTTTACTTTCCTTCCTTCATCTTCTCTATGGTATTCTTACTCTATTTCAAATTCATGGCCACGTTTTCTTTGATATAGTGTATATATATATATATATATATATATATGTGTGTGTGTGTGTGTGTGTGTGTGTGTGTATGTGTGTGTGTGTATGTGTGTGTGTCTGTGTTTGTGTGTGCATGCACATACATACACGCATGCACACACACATTTCTGAGTCCATTCACTGTATTTACATATAATTTCAGAGATGATTATTTGGTGTTAGATAATCAACTCTATCTTCAGTTGACAATACTGCTCAGTTAGTTACCTGTAGTTATTTTTCTAGAAGTGGGTCCCAAAGCCATTTCTCACTTCTAGTTTAGTATGTTCTATTGGAATTGTCCTTGCTTGAGTTTTACTTAGGCAGACATATTTTTGAAATTCTGTTGGTGAAAGTCTTTTTCATTTCTAGAGATGGGATTTCACACCTTTTCTTTCATGTTTCTGGGGAGTTGTTGCTAGCAGTTCTAATCCAGACCCTTGGGAGTGAGTGGGTGGATGGAGGTACACTCTCATAGAAGCAGGAGAGGAGATGGGTTTGGGGGTCTGTGTAGGGAAACTGGGAAGGGAGATAACATTTGAAATGTAAATAAATAAAATAATCAATAAAAATAAAAATAAAGTTAAACAAACATATAAAACAAAAAGATGCTTGTGGACAGAGGTGGATGGGTAAGATGGTGCAGTCAACTACACAGACTCCCAGAATTGGGAAGTGGCAAAAGCAGTCTAGATTATTGCAGGAACTGGACCCACCTTTATACCCTGCTCCAAGAACCTCATTGGCTCTCTAAGAGGCAGATATGATGCTGTCATTTCTTTCAATGGCTCCTCCATTTCCTGGTCCAGCATCAGCAATCTCTAGTCAGGAACAATCAAGCAGACCTCTCTGCAAGAGTCTTGTTGGATTTTTGCCAGTCAGAAAACAGGGTATTGAGAGAGGCAGTCAAGGCTAATATTGGGCCTGGGCCAAGTTCAAGGTCTCTGGTGGCTGCTATCCATTTATAAAAGCCATCATTATAGACTGTGGGTTAAAATGGTGGCCTGCATCTGACCCACCTGTCTAGGGTGGCTCATGGAGGCACATTCTGGAAGTTTTCACACATCCCATATTGCCTCCAGACCATCACTGGGCTGTGAGAAGCTGCAGAACCCTTCTCCAGTGATTGAGAAGCACAGTCTGAGGTCCTAGGGGAACTGCTAGGAGCAGGATTGTGGGTCCCAGGGATGCATGCAGGCCAAGGACAGCAGGTTCTCATTTGGGGCACCACAGGTGCCTCTGAATGCAAGAGATGAGAATAGTGTAGGGACAAAGGGCAGGCTCTAGGCTGGGGCCAAAAGGAAAATGGCAGGAGAGCTCCAACAGGTTGGCTTGCTTGTCAGGTGGCCTGGCTTGGTGGAAACTGTGTCTAGGAATGCAGCTCATTACAGGAAGGCCTGTTCTATTGCTCTAGGAAGGCGGATCCCCAGGAGAAGAGGCAGTCCATGATTTTAAAGAATTTATTGTCTTGGTGGAGAGCTGTGATGTGTGAAACCATACTCTACTTTCTCAGGGTGGGCCTGAGGTTAAATACCTTTTCAGGGTGGAATTTATGGGAAGGAGAGCTTAATTCCCCAAACCCTTCTAGCCTTTAAGTACCTAACTAAAATGGAGATCTGTCCTGAGGTTATGTGACTGATGGCCACAGAATTATGGAGAGCTGAGGCCCCCTGTCAGGGGCATGGTGTCTAGGAGCATGGCAAATGCCTTCCATCCCTTTCAAAGTTATCTGCTGCATCACTGGGATTTAAACCTAGCTCAACCAGAAAACTAGCTGCCTTTCAAGGTTCTACAATGGACTGCCACCAGGACATTTGTGGGTAGGTACAATAAGATCCTCCTGAGCCACCCCAACCACCTGGAGGTAGTAATACTTCTAGGGGTTCTAACATGCCAATGATCATAGGATGAGAAGTGAGGAGGACATAACATCTGTCCTGAAACCACCTGGTGTAACTGGGACCAGTGGGATCCAGGAATGCAGAAACCAACCCCCGTCAGTGGCACTGGTACTTTCCAGTCTGGGCTGGTTTACCTTGGGCATGAAGTCTGCAGACAGTCCCATATCACCCAGAGGAAGCTCCTCTCCTAACACTCCCAAGATACCAGGAGCTTGGTTACACCAGAATCTCAGGGCCTCAGATGCAGCTTGATGACCAGGAGCTCTGACACACCCAGGACCACAGGATCCTGGAATCACAGAACCACAGAGACAGCTGGACTCAGAGGAGTTCTAACATGGCCAGTATCACCAGTAGGACAGATTCCAGTCAGATAAAGTGAGTGTAGGTAGTACTAAAGATAGTCAGATAGCAGGAAGCAAACATAAGAACATAAGCAAGGTAACTTAGGATCACCAAAACCCAATTCTCCCACCATAGCAAGTCCTGGATATACCAGGAAAGAAAGATTTGGATCTAAAATCAGTTCTCATGATGATGATAGAGGACTTTAAGAAGGACATAAATAACTCCCTTATGTAATACAGGAGAACACAGGTAATCAAGTTGAAGCCTTTAAAGAGGAAACACAAAAATCACTTAAAGTATTACAAGTAAACAAAATCAAACAGGTAAAGGAAATGAAAAAAATGCAAGATCTAAAAATAGAAACAATGAAGAAATCACAAAGGGAGACAACCCTGGGCTAAGAAAACCTAGGAAAGAGATTAGGAGTCATGTATGCAAGCATAACCAACAGAATACAAGAAAGAGAAGAGAGAATCTGAGGTACAGAAGATACCATAGAAAACATCGAAACAACAGTAAAAAGAAAATGCAAAAGGCAAAAGGCTCCTAACCCAAAACATCCAGTTAATACAGGACACAATGAGAAGACCAAACCTTTCGATAATAGGTATAGAAGAGAGTGAAGATACCCAAATTAAAGGACCAATAAATAACTTCAACAAAATTATAGAAGAAAACTTCTGTAAACTAAAGAAAGAGATGTGCATGAACATACAAGAAGCCTACAGAATTCCAAGTAGACTGTACCAGAGAAGAAATTCCTCCTATCATATAATAGTCAAAACAAAGAAAGAATATTAAAAGCAATCAGGGGAAAAGGTCAAGTAACATATAAAGAATTACATATCAGAATTACACCAGAATTCTCACCAGAAAATATGAAAGTTAGAAGTTCCTGGCATACAGATCATAAGAAAACATAAATGCCAGCCCAAGCTACTATACCCAACAAAATTCTCAATGACCATAGATGCAGAAAACAAGAAATTCCATGACAAAACCAAATTTACACAATATCTTTCTAGAAACCCAGCTCTCCAAAGTATATTAGATGGAAAAAACCAACACAAGGAAGGAAACTATACCGTAGAAAAAACAAGAAGGTAATCTTTCATCAAACCAAAAGAAGATAGCCACACAAACATAATTTCATCCTGAACTACAAAAATAACAGGAGTAACAATCACTTTTCCTTTAGAACTCTTAACATCAATGGAATCAATTTCCCAATAAAAAGACATAGACTAACAGGCTGGATACTTAAATAGGACCAAGCATTTTGTTGTATACAGGAAACTCACCTCAGTGACAAAGACAGACACTCACTCAGAGTAAATGGTTGGAAAACAATTTTCCAAGCAAATGGTCCCAAGAAACAAACTGGAGTAGCCATTCTAATATCAAATGAAATAGACTTTTAAGTAAAAGGTATCAAAACAGATAAGGAAGGACACTTTATACCTATCAAAGGAAAATTCTACCAAGATGAATTCTCAATTCTGAACATCTATGCGTGAAACACAAGGGCACCCACATTCATAAAAGAAACTTTACTAAAGCTCAAAGTACACATCACACAAAAATACACTAATAGTGGGAGTCTTCAACACCCCACTCTCAGCAATGGACAGATCATGGAAACAGAAACTAAACAGACACAGTGAAACTAACAGACATTTTGAACCAAACAGATTTAACAGATATTTACAGAACATTCCACCTTAAAGCAAAAACTATACCTTCTTCTCAACACCTCATGGTACCTTCTCCAACATTTACCATAATTGGTCATGATTCAGGCCTCAACAGAAGATTGAAATAATTCCATGTACCTTATCAGATCACCATGGACTAAGGCTGCTCTCAAATTCCAACAAAAACAATGGAAAACACAAATACACATGGAAGCTGAACATCTCTCTACTCAATGATAACTTGGTCAAGGAAGAAATAAAGAAAGAAAATAAGACTTTTTAGAATTCAAGGAAAATGAAAACATAATACAAAAACTTATGGGAGACAATGAAAGCAGCGGAAAGATGAAAATTCAAAGCTCAAAGTGCCTCCCAAAAGAAACTGGAGAGAACTTACACTAGGAGCTTGACAACTGTATTAGTCAGAGTTCTCTAGAGTGACAGAGCATATGGGTAGTCTCTATATAGTTAAGAAATTTGTTGATAACTTACAGTCTGTAGTCCAACTCCTCAACAATGGTCAGCAGCAGCTGTGGGTGGAAGTCCAAGGATCTGGCAGTTGCTCAGTCCCATGAGGCAAGTGGGCAAGGAAAAGTGAGGCTTCCTTCTCCCAATGTTTTTAGGTCTGCAGCAGAGGGTGTGGCCCAGATTAAAGGTTTATGTCACCACTCCTTTAATACCAGATGACCTTGAAGTCAGAGATCTCATTTTCTTAATCTTCTGGAATTCATAGCCCCTATGCTTCAAGATCTCCATGCCAAGATTCAAGTCAGAAACCTGTATCTCTGAGCCTCTAGATTAGGATAATAGGTGAGCCTTCCAATTCTGGATTGTATATCACTCCAGATATAGTCAAGTTGACAACCAGGAATAGCCACTACAACAGCATAACTGAAAGCTCTAGAACCAAAGAAAGCAAATATACCCAAAGGGAGTAGATGGCAGGAAATAATCAAACTCAGCACTAAAATCAACCAAATAGAAACAAAAAGAACTAAACAAAGAATCAACCAAACCAGGAGTTCGTTCTTTGAGAAAACCAATAAGATAAATAAAGCCTTAGCCAGACTAAGCATGGGGAACAGAGACCTTATGCTAATTAACAAAATCAGAAATGAAAAGGGAGACATCAAAACAGAAATCCAGGAATTCCAAAAAATCATCAGATCCTACTAGAAAAGGCTATACTCAACACAATTGGAAAATCTTGATGAAATGGACAATTTTCTTGACAGATAAAAGGGGCCAATGTTAAATCAGGATCAGATAAACCATCTAAGCAGTCCCATAACCCCTAAAGAAATAGAAACAGGCATTAATAGTCTTTTAAGCAAAAAAGAAAGAAAGAAAGAAAGAAAGAAAGAAAGAAAGAAAGAAAGAAAGAGAAAGAAAGAAAGGAAGAAAGAGAAAAGAAAAAAAAAAAAAAGAAAAAGAAAAAAAGAAAAAAAGCCCAGGACTAGATGGCTTTAGTGGAGAATTCTACCTTCAAAGAAGACCTAAAACCAGTACTCTTCAAACTATTTCACAAAATGGAAACAAAACAAACACTACACAATTTGTTCTATGAACCTACAATTATCCCTAAACCATACAAAGACCAAACAAAGAAAGAAAACTTCAGATCAATTTCCCTTATGAATATTGATGCAAAATTAGTCAATAAAATTCTTGCCAACCGAATCCAAGGACATCAATATGATCATTCACCATAATCAAGTAAGCTTCATCCCAGAGATGCAGAGATGATTCAATATATGGAAATCCAAAAAACTAATCCACAAAATAAACAAATTCAAAGAAAAAAAAAAACATGATCATTTTATTAGATGCTGAAAAAGCATTTTACAAAGTTCAGAATCAATTCATGTTAAAAGTCTTGGAAAGATCAGGAATTAAGGTCCCATACCTAAACATAGTTAGTGAAAGCAATGTATGGCAAATCCATAGCCAATATCTACCTAAATGGAAAGACACTTGAAGCAATCCCACTGAAACCAGGGACTATACAAGGCTTCCCATTCTCTCCTGAGAGCAATTAGACAATAAAAGGATGTCAATGGGATAAAAATTGAATAAGAAGTCAAAATATCACTATTTGCAGATGATAAGATTGTATACTTAAGTGTCCCTCAAAATTTCACCAAAGAATTTTTAAAGCCAATAAACAACCTTAGAAAAGTACCTGGATATAAAATTAACTCAAACAAATCAGTAGCCTTCCTCTTCCCAAAGGATAAACAAATTAAGAAATTAAGAAAGAAATTAGGAAACTGGCACACTTCACAATAGTCACAAATATTACATACCTTGGTTTGACTCTAACCAAGCAAGTGAAAGATCTGTATAACAAGAACTTCAAGTCACTGAAGAAAGAAATAGAAGATCTCAGAAGATGAAAAGGCCTCCCATGCTTATGGATTGGCAGGATTAATATAGTAAAAATGGCCATCTTGTCAAAATCCATTTACATATTCAATGTAATCCCCATCAAAATTCCAAATCAATTCTTCATAGAGTTAGAAAGAGCAATTTGCAAATTCATTTGGAATAACAAAAAAAAAAAAAAAAAAAAACCCAGGCTAGCAAAAACTCTTGTCAACAATAAAAGAATCTCTTATGCAATCACCATCCCCGATATCAATCTGTATTACAAAGCAACAGTGATAAAAAAGAAACTATATAGTTTTGGTACAAAGAGAAGCAAGATGATCAAAAGAATAGATTTGAAGATCTAGAAATAAACCCACATACCTATGGTCACTTGATCTTTGACAAAGGAGCTAAAACCATCCAGTGGAAAAATGACAGAATTTTTTAACAAATGATGCTGGTTCAAATGGCAGTCAGCATACAACAAAATGCAAATTTACCCATTTTTATTTCTCTGTACAGATCTCAAGTCCCAGTGGATCAAGGACCCTCACATAAAACCATATACAGTGAATCTTACAGAAGAGAAAGGGGGAAGATCCTGGAACACAGGGGCAGTGGGGAGAATTTCCTGAACAGAACATCGATGGCCTATGCTCTATGATAAGGAATCAAAAAAATGGGACCTCATAAAATTCCAAAGCTTCTGTAAGGCAAATGACACTATCAATAGGACAGAAAGGCAATCAACAGATTGTGAAAAGATTTTTACCAATCCTGCAACTGATAGAGGGCTAATATTCAATATATACAAAGAACTCAAGAAGTTAGACTCCAGAGAATCAAATAACCCAATTAAAATGGGGTACAGAGCTAAACAAAAAAATTCTCAACTGAGGAATATGAAATCGCCAAGAAGCACCTAAAGAAATGTTCAAGATCCTTAGTTGTCAGGGAAATGCAAATGAAAACAACCCTGAAATTCCACTTCACACCAGTCAGAATGGCTAAGACCAAAAACTCACAAGACAGCAGGTGCTGGCTAGGCTGTGGAGAAAGAGGAACACTCCTCCACTGCTGGTGGGATTGTAAGCTAGTACAACCACACTGGAAATCAGTTTGGCGATTCCTCAGAAAATTGTATATAGTACTACCTATACCCAGAAGATGCTCTAACATGTAGTAAGGACACATGCCTCACTATATTCATAGCAGCCTTATTCGTAATAGCTAGAAGCTGGAAGGAACCCAGATGTTCTTCAACAGAAGAATAGATACAGAAAATATGGTATATTTACACAATTGAATACTACCCAGCTATTTAAAAAGATGAATTCAGGAAATTCATTTTTTAATTGAATATCATCTTCATTTACATTGCCAATGGTAAAACCTTTCCTGATTTCCCCCTCCCCAAAGACTCCCAACCCCTCCTCCCATCCCCTACCTCCAAGTATATGCCCCTCTGATACTTGGACCCAATCCCACCGGCCCCACCCCTCAATTTCTCTTTGTTGGGGCATCTATTGAACCTTTACCTGACTAAGGACCACTCCTCCCACTGATGCCCAACAAGGAATTCCTCTGCCACATTTTTGGCTGGAACCATGTGTAGCCCCTGATTGATGATTAAGTTTCTGGGAGTCCTTGGACATCTGGGTGACTGAAATTATTGTTCTTCCCATGAGGCTGTAAATTCTTATTCAAATGTGTGGAACTACAAAATATCATCCTGAGTGAGTTAACCCAATCACAAAAGAACACACATGATATCTACTCATTGAAAAGTGGATATTAACACAAAAGCTCTGAATACCCAAGATACAGTTCATAGACCACATGAAGCTGAAGAAGAAGGAATTCCAAAGTGTGGGTGCTTAGCTTCTTCTGAGAAGGGGAATACTCACAGGAATAAATATGGAGATAAAGTGTAAAGCAGAGACTGAAGGAAAGTTCATGTAGAGACTGTCACACCTCAGGTTCATCTCATATACCATCACCAAACTCAGACACTGTTGTTGATGCCGAGAACTACTTGGTGAAAGGAACCTGATATTGCTGTCTACTTAGAGGCCCTGCCAGAGGCTTGGAAATACAGAAGCAGGTTTTGGCACCCAACCATTGGACTGAGCACAGGGTCCCCAATGAAGGCATTAGAGAAAGGGCTGAAGAAGCTGAAGGGGTTTGCAACTTCATATGAAGGACAACAATATCAACCAACCAGACTCCCAGAGCTCCTAGGGAGCTGTCAACTGAGGATGTCACATGGCTCCAGCTGCATATGTAGCAGATGATTGCCTTGTCAGGCATCGATGAGAGGAGAGGTCCTCGGTCCTATGAAGGCTTGATAGATGCCCTGGAGTAGGGGAATCAGGGCATGGAGGTAGGAGATAGGTAGGTGGAGGAATACCTCATAAGAGCAGGGGGAGGGAGGATGGGATCTGGGGTTTCCAGGAAGGGGGCAGGAAAGGAGATGATATTTGAAATGTAAATAAAGAAAATATCCCATAAAGAAAAATATTATTAAAAGTTCCTCCTGAATCAATTGTTTAACAAGCATGTTTTGAGTGGGTCCTGAATTGACCTTTACCTATACTCTATAACCCTCTTGAGAAGTTCCATAAAGGACTCTCCAGATTGTTGTACAGGGTTACAGAAGTGATCAGATGGATATCTTGGAGTCTAGGCCTTAAGAGCCTTGAAAGATAGATTGGCCACCTGGTTAAAGTAGGCATGTTGGCTGATAATAGCATGGGTAACTGAGTTAATGTATGCTCCATGGCTGGTCAGCATATATAGGTGATGTTAAAGTTATAGTGAAGATTTTAGTATGCCTGACACTTTCCAGTCCCTGATATACTGATCTCCAGTTTAAAACCATTGTGGCTTCAGGACTGCCTTAAGAAGATTGTGCCAATCATAATAGGTTTGTAATTGCTTGTTCTACTCTCTCAAGACTTGTTCAAGTTAGAGTAATTGGCCACTATTCTAATTAAAGTTAGGTCAACCACGGTCATTGAGACCCAATGGCTGTTGGCCTCATCAATGCTGATATTGATAGGATAAGCCACGGGTTGGTCCCTGTGGACCAAGGGAGGCACCTGAGCAGCAGGGGTTTGTAGGAGGCTGTAAGTGTTGGGGAGGGAGGGCAGTTGCCATGGGTACTCTGAAGGAGGCTTGCAGTGGTCACTGGGGAATTGGACACCTTTGAGAAGTGAGATAGTTTTGATGTTGTATCAGCAGCAGGCCTCTGCTCCTGTTCCTCCTTCTTCTCTTCCTTCTCCTCCTCTACCACAGCCTAGAGGGATAAAGGAGGGGCAGTTATGGACAAGTTCACGGTTGCCTGTTCCTAACAATATTTCTTGTGGGAAGCAATAACTTCCTCTGCAGATGAAGATTTTATAATAGCAGTAATGGCAAGAAGAACCAGAACAAAAGAGGTGGGGGGTGGAGGGAACTATCCCCAAATTCACCTCAATTTACCTCACATTTCTAGGCTAGAAACAAAATCATCATCCATAAATCAAGTTCCCATATATTTTCAGTAGAGGTCCATGGGGCTAGAACTGATACCTCAGTCCAGGTTTCCATATCTGAAGACTTGTCTTTCATGGCGCTGGGGACAAAGTGGAACTTAAAGGCTCTTATCTGTGACTCTTTCCAGTGGGAGGGGAGGCTACCAGTGGCAAGACAAGACACAAGGTTAAACTAATAGAAAAGAAAAAAGCAAGGAAGGAGAAAAGTGGGTGTAGGATTGGGGTGTCTTGTGCTTAGTTGGGGACATGGTTCCTTAGACCCTGTGCACACAGTGTCTCAATGAAAGACCATTGAGAGGGTCATTCCTTAATTACATCTTCTGGTTGGTCAGCCTTTATGTGGAAACTCAGGAAGAATTGGAAGTAAAACAGAATGTCTCTCCCTTTTAAGGCAAACGACACAATGGAATAAGAAAAAGGTTCTGAGCTTAAGACTTGCAGGGGCAGAGCACATAGATCATGAAGTGACCAACTTGCTGACAACAAAATGATACATCCAACAAAACAAAACAAAACAACAATGACAAAAACATAAAACAAAACAAAAATGCTGAATGAGGCAATTGACCATGCTGTAGTGAGGAGACTTATTTCAGTTGAAAGAATTTGAAGATGATGACTACAATAAAAATAAATAAATAAATAAATAAATAAATAAACAAACAAACCCCGATACAAGTATGCTCAATGCCCATGTCCATATGGGTAGAAAGCCCAACATTAGGTGTAGTTATTGCTTGCAACCCCGACCAAGACCCTTGTGGGCTGGGGTAAGAAGGCTAAGAGTCAATGACACAGAATCTAGAGATTGAACAAGTGGCAAAAGCAGACTAATTTATTAAAGGAACCAGGCAAACATTTAAAGCACCCTCCCAGCATTTCACTGACTTTCAAGCAGCCAGATATGAAGCTGTCTTTTTCTCAATGGCTCCCTCCATCACCTGATCCAGCATCAGGGATCTCTATCTATGCTGTCAGATTCTAGGTTGGCTCAGAGAAGAAGTATCAGTGGTGCAATGCCAGCATTGCAACTTCCTCTCACACGTTATGTGTCCAAATTGTGTTACGAGTGTGTCCACTGGGACTGGAAACCATATGGTCAGTTCTCTTCATTTTGACCATTTTTATTGTCTAAAATAGTCTGTGTTTGGTATAAAATAAGCTTCTTGTATAAGGAGTGAGAGATACACAATTATGGATATAATAATAAATATTTAAAATTCAGTTAGGAACTGCGGTGGTTTGTAAATTGTAGTGATAGTCTCTTCTCTAGTATCCATGATCCTGTTAGTGCCAGAGAGTTGGTTATACTTTAAGTAGTTAAGTCCAATTAGACAATTACTGGTTATGCACTAAATGCCACTATTGCACCCTTAGGGTCATGGTGATTCAAAACTGAGAACTGTTGATTGTTTGTACTCCTTGTCAGCTTGCATGTCACTATCTAATCCTATGAAAACTAGTCTTTAGAGACAAGACTTCTATTTCAGATCCAGGTCAGATCATCTGAGAGGAAGTATACCATCTTCAACAACAGGGACACACCTTCAACATCTACAAGGCAACTAAAAGCAAGAGCAGTACCCTTATAATTTGGGGAGTTTTTAAACTCATCTGACCAGCAACTTGAAAGGGAATCTCTTCTGCTTAGTTTTAGGGTTTTTTTTAATTGTCTATGGTTCTTGGAGGGAGCATTATCAGTATAAGTTGTATAACCCTAGTTAATATGTATGTTAGCATATATACATATATGATATATATAGATGCACATATATGCATTTCCATTTATTATGTTTATGCAAATACAAAATAGTATATTTCCTAATGGCTTTTTCAAAAATCATTAGCATGATAAAACTCTTAAATTTAGAATTTTATGACTATTCAATAAGACTAGTTATCGATGATTGAATGACAAAGTGTGGTTTATCTATAATTATTTCATATTTATTCTGTTTTCACAAGAGTTGAAATCTATTTCAAAAACATGTAGCATTACAGCTGACATAAGGAATAGCATCACATGAGCCAAACACTTGACAAGAATAGAACCTGAACGTGTGTATCATATAATCTTTCCATGCATATTTATTAGAGAATTCCAAAACCATGATTAAATTCAATATGCATATTAGTAAATACTTTGATAAATAGGCTAATATTTTAGAACTGTATGTGGAATATCTATATATTAGCTATGTTCTGAGCTTAAGGTAGTTAAATGGCTCATTTTAAAGTTTTTAGCTCATATACAAAGTGTAAAGTTTCTAGAAAATGTATAACATTTTAAATGAGAAGTGCTTTTGTAGCAAGGCATGATGTATCATCTCTGGAAGAGAAGATGGCACTGATTACTATGAAGCTGAATTAATGCTTGTGAAAACTGACATATATATATAGATTATAGTATTTCTGTTAGAGAAAGTAATTACAAATCTATTATGCTACACTAATACATAAGAAAAGATTTGTCAGTACTTCCATCCCTTTTGATTTTATATCACTTTACTAATGTCCTATCAATATTATTATTTGTTTGTAAAATGTCATTGCTTAATGATTAAAAATTTATTGACCAACAGATTAAAATATGGAGTAGTGTGAAATTATAGAGCATAGGAAAGTTCCTGGAATGTATTAAAAAGGTACAGAACTCAGGACCAGAGACAAGTAGTCTATGAAATAAATTTTATTATATTATTTTATCTATTGACATTCCAAATGTTGCCCTCCTTTCCAATTCCCCCTTCCATTAAGGCCAAACAAGGCAGTACTCTTCTACATTTGTGCTAGGAGACCACATATAAGCCCATGTATGCACTACAGTGTATGGCTTAGCCTCTGGAAGCCAAGAGGGGCCCAGGCTAGTTGATAATGTTGTTCTTCATATGAGATTGCCATAACCTTCAGCCCCTTCAATTGTTTCACTAATTTGTCCATAGAAAAGAAGTCTCCTACTTCAGACCAATGATCTCAGACAGTTGCTGGTAGAGACTCTTAGAGGACAGCCATACTAGGCTCCTGTGATGCATGTCCTTTTGTGTCTGGGTTACCTTAGCTGTAAAATTCATGATTTCATCATTTTTAATAGCAGAATAGTATTCCATTGTATAAATGAACCACATTTTATGAAACCCCAAAACTTCCACCAGAGAACTCCTAAAGCTGGTAACTTCCGCAAAGTGTTTAGATATGAAA
Source organism: Apodemus agrarius (assembly GCA_964023405.1). NCBI lineage: Eukaryota > Metazoa > Chordata > Mammalia > Rodentia > Muridae > Apodemus > Apodemus agrarius. The sequence continues at coordinate 76,989,448 of OZ030020.1, read as the reverse complement.
GGAATCTATATATTGGATATTGGCTCTCTGTCAGATGTATGGTTAGTGAAGATCTTTTCCTTGTCTGTAATCTGCATTTTGTACTGTTGACAGTGTCTTTTTGCCTTACAAAAGTTCCTTCTGAACTTGCATTTATCAGTTGTCTGCATTAGGACCTGAGCCATTAGTGTTCTGATCAGGGAATTTGTCTCCTGTATCAATGCCTTAAAGCATTTATTTAGTTAGAGTCAAACCAAGATACTTTACATTGTTTGTGGCAATAGTGAAGGGTGTCATTTCTCTAATTTTCTTTTTCAGCCTCTTTATCCTTTGAGTTTAGGAAGGCTACTGAATTGCTTGAGTTAGTTTTATATCCAGCCACTTTGGTGAAGCTGTTTATCAGCTGTACGAGTACTCTGGTGGAGTTTTTTGGGTCACTTAAGTATACTATCATAACATCTGCAAAAAGTGATAATTTGACTTCCTCCCTTCCAATTTGTATCCCTTTGGCCTCCCTTTGTTGTCTAATTGCTCTAGCTAGAACTTCAATTACAATATTGAATAAATATGAAGAGAAAGTGCAGCCTTGTCTAGTCCCTGATTTGTGCGGGATTGCTTCAAGTTTCTTTCCATTTATTTTGATATTGGCTACTGATTTGCTGTATATTGCTTTTATTATGTTTATTGCTTTTACTATGTTTAGGTATGGGCCTTGAATTCCTGTACTTTCCAAGACCTTAACATGAAAGGATGCTGAATTTTGTCAAATGCTTTTTCAGCATCTTATGAAATGACCATGCGGTTTTTTCTTAGAGTTTATTTATGTAGTGGATTACATTGATGGGTTTCTGTATATTGAACCATCCCTGCATCCCTGGGATGAAGTCAACTTGATCACAGTGAATGATTGTTTTAATGTATTCTTGGATTTGGTTGGCAAGAATTTTATTGAGTATTTTTGCACTGATATTGATAATGGAATTTGGCCCAAAGTTCTCTTTCTTTGTTGGGTCTTTGTGCAGTTTTGGTATCAGCGAAATTGTGTCTTCATAGAACAAGTTTGGCAGTGTTCCTTCTGTTTCTATTTTGTGGAATAGTTTGAAGAGTATTGGTGTTAGGTCTTCTTTGAAGGTCTGATAGGATTCTGCACTAAAACCATGTGGTCCTCTGCTTTTTTTTTTTTTTTTTTTTTTTTTTTTGGTTTGGAGACTGTCAATGACCACTTGTACTTCTTTAGGAGCTATGGGACCATTTACATGGTCTATCTGGTCCTGATTTAACTTTGGTATTTTTATCTGTCTAGGAAATTGTACATTTCATACAGATTTTCCAGTTGTGTTGACTATAGGCTTTTGTAGTACAATCTGATGGTTTTTTTTGAATATCCTCATTCTCTGTTGATATTTCTCCCTTTTTATTTCTGATTTTGTTAATTTGGATACTGTCTCTGTGCCCTCTGGTTAGACTGACTTAAGGTTTATCTATCTTTTTGATTTTCTCAAAGAACCAACTTCTTATTTTGTTGCTTCTTTGTGTATTTCTTTTTGTTTCTACTTTGTTGATTACATCCCTGAGTTTGATGATTTCTTGCCTTCTACTCCTCTTGGGTCTATTAGCATATTTCTGTTCAAAAGCTTTCAGGTGTGCTGTTAAGCTCCTAGTGAATGCTCTCTCCAGCTTCATTTTGGAGGCACTCAGAGCTATGTGATTTCCAAAAAAAGTGAAAGATCTGTACGGAAGGAACCTCAAGTCTCTGATGAAAGAAATCAAAGAAGACCTCAAAAGACAGAAACATCTTCCATGCTTTTGCATTGACAGGATTAATATAGTAAAAATGATCATCTTGACCAAAGCAATTTATAGGTTCAATACAATACCCATCTAAATCTCAACTCAGTTCTTCATTGAGTTAGAAACAGCAAATCTCAAATTCTTCTAAAATAACAAAAAAAATCCAGGATAGCTAAAACTATTCTCAAAAGTAAAAGAACTTCTGGGGGAATCAGTATCCCAGACCTTAGGTAGTACTACAGAGCAATGTTGTTAAAAACTTCATGGTATTGGTATAGTGACAGGCAGGCAGATCAATGGAATAGAATTGAAGAGCAAGAAATGAACCCACACACATATCGTCACTTGATCTTTGATAAAGAAGGTATAACCATCCAGTGGAAAAAAAGATAGCCTTTTAAACAAATGGTGCTTGTTCAACTGGAGGTCAGCATGCAGAACAATGCAAAATGATCCATTCTTATCTCCTTGTACTAAGCTCAAGTCCAAGTAGATCAAGAACCTCCATATAAAACCAGGGGGAAATTTCCTGAAGAGAACACCAATAGCTTATGCTCTAAGATCAAGAATTGACAAATAGGACCTAATAAAATTACAAAGCTTCTGTAAGGCAAAGGATACTGTCCATAGGACAAATCACAACAAATTGGGAAAAGATCTTTACCAACCCTTCATCCGGTAGAGTGCTAATATCCAATATATACAAAGAACTCAAGAAGTTAAACCCCAGAGAACCAAATACTCCTATTAAAGAATGGTTTACAGAGCTGAATAAAAAATTTTCACCTGATGAATATCAAATGTCTGAGAAGCACCTAAAGAAATGTTTAACATCCTTAGTAATCAGAGGAATGCAAATCAAAACTACATTGAGATTTCACCTCACACCAGTCAGAATGGCTAAGATCAAAAACTCAGGAGAAAACAAGTGCTGGCGAGGATGTGGTGAAAGAAGAACATGCCTCCAATGCTGGTGGGATTGCAAACTGGTACAACCACTCTGGAAATCAGTTTGGCGCTTCCTCAAAAAACTGGGGATTATATTACTGGAGAATCCCATTATAGCACTCCTGGGTATATACCCAGAGGATTCCCCAGCATGTAATAAGGACTCATGCTCCACTATGTTCTTAGCAGCCCTATTTATAATAGCCAGAACCTAGAAAGAACCCAGATGTCCCTCAATGGAGGAATGGATTGAGAGAAAGTGGTATATTTACACCATGGAATATTATACAGCTATTAAAAACAATGAACTCATGAAATTCTTAGGCAAATTGGAGGAACTGGAAAATATCATTCCAAGTGAGGTAACCCAGTCACAAAAGAACACATATGGTATGCATTCACTGATAAGTGGATATTTTCTCAGAATCTTGGAATACCCAAGACACAATTCACATATCAAGTGCAAGAAGAAGGAAGGAGAGGCCGCTGGTCCTGGAAAGGCTCAATACAGTAGTATAGGGGAATACCAGGACAGGGAATCTGGAGAGGGTTGATTGGTGAACATGGGGAGGGAAGAGGGCTTATGGGACTTTCGGAAGGGGGGAACCAGGACAGGGGATCATTTGAAATGTAAATAAAGAATATAATAAAAAAGACATAGGTCTGGTATGGAGAGAGTCATAATAATCCTACACTTTTTCATTAATTTTTCTGTAATAATCTTGTTAAATAAGAATTATTGTAAGCTTCAAGAAGGTTTAAGATATACTGCTTTCTCAGCTACACCAGATTTACTATTACACAAGCCTTCAATAAAGTGACTTGTGTAACTTAAAAAAAGAGAATTAATTGGAAAAAGATAAAGCTTCAATTTTTGTACTATTAGAGAAAATATCTTATTTTATTTTGAAGTCCTTCTTCCACTTAGACTTGAGATATTTTCAGGGTGAACCAGGAGGGAGATAAAGTCTTAAATATAAAACAATATTAAAGAAAAAACATTGTAAAAAACATTAAAAAATACAAAATCATAGGCCAGTGTTCCTGAGCAGCATAGACCCATAAAAACTCAATAAAGCATCTCAGAAAGATTATAAAGAAAGATTATATACCATGTCCAAGTAAGCTTTATGCCTGAAATGTGAGGATGTTTTAATATGCTCAAGAAAATAAATGTAATTGAGCAAACTAATGGAATTAATAAAAAGTGTCTCAGTAGATACCTAAATGGCCTTTGAAAAATTGAACACGCCTTCATAAAAGAATGTTCTAGAAAAATGTGGGACTAGAGGAAACATGCCTCAGCATAATAAGAGTTATATATTAGAAATGCACAGGTAACACCATCCTAAATATAGAAAAACTTGAAGCAATACAATTGAAGTTAGGAATATAACTGGCCTTTCTGATAACCCAACTTTCATTTTTTATTAGATATTTGCTTTATTTAGACTGCAAATGGTATCCCCTTTCCTCTTTACACTTCCATAATCCCCCTATCCCATCGCCATTTCCCCTGCTTACCATCCACCCACCCCTGAATGTCCTGACCTGGAATTCACCTACAAAGTGGCATAAAAACTTTCATAGGACCAATGGCCTTTATTCTCCCTGATGCTGGAAAAGGATATCCTCTGCTACATATGTACCTCTAGCCATGGGTCCCTCGATGCCTACTCTTTGGTTGGTGGTTTACTCCCTGTAGTTTGAACATATTATTGTTCCTCCCATGGGGCTACAAACCTCCTCAGCATTTTGGGTCCTTTCTCTAGCTGCTTGACTGAGGACCCTATGATCATTCCATTGGTTGGCTGTGAGCCATGGGTATTTTGATCTATGCCCTAAGAAGGATCAAAATATCCACACTTTGGCCTTCCTTCTTTTTGAACTTCATGTGGGCTGTGAATTATATCTTGGGTATTCTGAACATTTGAGTTAATATTCACTTATCAGCTAGTGCAAACCATGTGTGTTCTTTTGTGATTGAGTTACCTCACTAAGGATTATATTTTCTAGTTCCAACCATTTGCCTAAGAATTTCATTAATTCATTGTTTGTAATAGATGAGTAGTGTAATTGTGTAAATGTACCACATTTTCGGTATCCATTCCTCTGCTGAGGGACATCTGGGTTCTTTCTAGCTTCTGGCTATTATAAATAAGTCTGCTATGAACATAGTGAAGCAAGCATCCCTATTATGTGTTGGAGCATTTTCTGGGTATATGCCCAGGGGTGGTATAGCTGGTTCCTCAAATAGTACTATGTCCAATTTTCTGAGGAACCAACAAATTGATTTCCAGAGTGGTTTTACCAGCTTGCAATCCCACCACCAATGGGGGAGTGTTCCTCTATCTCCACATCCTATCCAGCATCTGCTGTAGCCTGAGCTTTTGATCTTAGCCATTCTGATTGGGGTGAGGTGAAATCTCAGGGTTGTTTTGATTTGCATGTCCCTGATGATTAAGGATGTTGAACATTTCTTTAGGTTTTTCTCAACCATCTGGTATTCCTCAGATGAGAATTTTTTGTTTAGCTCTGTACCCCAATTTTCACAGGGTTATTTTGTTCTCTGGAGTCTTTTTAAATTCCTGGTATATTTTAGATGTTAGTCCTCTATCGGATGTAGAATTGGTATAGATCTTTTCCCAATAGGTTGGTTGCTATTTTGTCCTATTGACAGTGCCCTTTGCCTTACACAAGCTTTGAAACTTTATGAAGTATCATTTGTCAATTCTTTATCTTAAAGCATAAGCTATTGGTGTTCTGGTCAGGAAAATTTCCCCTGTGCCCATGTGTTCCAGATTCTACTCCATTTTCTCTTCTGTTAGATTCTGTGTATCTGGTCTTATATGGAGGTCCTTGTTCCACTTGGACTTGACATTTCTCAGGAGATAGGAATGGATCAACTTGCATCTTTCTACATGTTAACTGCCAGCTGACCAAGCACCATTTGCTGAAAATGCAATCTTTTTTCCACTGAATGGTTTTAGCTAAAACAAATGTCAAAGATCAAGTGACCATAGGTATGTGGGTTCATTTCTGGATCTTTGGCAGTTCTATTCCATTGATCTACCTGCCTGTCATTGTACCAATTCCATGTAGTATTTTTCACTATTGCTCTGTAGTATAGCTTGATGTCAGAGATGGTGATTCCCCCCAGATGTTCTTTTATTGTTGAGAATAGTTTGCACTATCTTGGGTTTGTTTGTTTGTTTTTTATTCTAGATAAATTTGGAAATTTCCCTTTCTAACTCTATTAATAATTGAGTTGGAATTTTGATAGGGATTGCATTGAATCTGTAAATTGCTTTAGGCAAGATGGCCATATTTACTATATTAACCCTGCCAATCCATAACCATGGAAGATCTTTCCATCTTCTGAGATCTTCTTCAATTTCTTTCTTCAGAGACTTGAAGTTCTTGTTATACAGATCTTTCACTTGCTTTGTTAGGTCACACCAAGGTATATTATATTATCTGTGTCTATTGAGAAGGGTGTTATTTCCCTAATTTCTTTCTCAACCACTTTATCCTTTGAGTATAGGAAGGCTACTGATTTGTTTGAGTTAATTTTATATCCAACCACTTTGCTGAAGTTGTTTATCAGGTTTAGGAGTTCTCTGGTGGAATTTTCTGGGGTCACTTAAGTATACTATCATATCATCTGCAAATAGTGATACTTTGACTTCTTCCTTTCCAATTTGGATCCCTTTGACTTCCTTTTGTTCTCTAATTTCTCTGGCTAGGATTTCAGGGGGCTTGCTTCAAGTTTCTCTCCATGAAAAAAAAAAACACATGAAATAATCATTTTTTCTTTGAGCAGAAGTGTAACATGGTCTTCATTAAGGTAAACTGTCAACTGGAACAGGTTCTATCACTGACTCTGTTGCCTGCCTGTGGACCCTGTTCCCCTAACTGGGCTGCCTTGTCTGGCTTCAGTGGGAGAGGATGATCATAGTCCTGCAGGTATTTGGTGTTCCAGTTTGGGTTTCTACTTATGACATGCCTTTAGCTTCTCAGAGGAGAAGGGGTTGGGGCATGGGGGACTGGCTATGTTAGAGGGCTTATGGGAAAGGGATCATGATCTGGATGTAAGTAATTAATTATTGGTAAAAAGAAAAAAACAAACATCTTAAAATTCATATGGAGCAAAATACACTAAAAGATCTTGAATAGTCAAAACAATCTTAAGCAAAAGCAAACAAACAGACAAAAACACTGACATTATATATCTTTAACTATAATACAGAGCCATAGTAAATATATATATATATATATATATATATATATATATGTATATATATATATATATGTATATATATATATATACATATATATATATATATATATATTGTAAATATATATATATATGGTTCTGGCAGAAAGGAATAGATCAATTGAACATCATTGATGTACTAATCATGAGTACACATAACATTAGGCCTTTGTTATATGAAGATGCAGAAAGTATATACTAGTGAAGAGCCATTATCATCACCAAATTGCTCTTGGAATTAAATTAGACCTTGCACAAAAACATGCCAAACGGATCAAAAATCTAAACATGGATATGAATTACAGAAAGTTCTAAAGGAAAACAGTGTCAGTATCCAATGACATGCACATAGAAAAAAGTTTTTAAATAGAATTACTTGTACCTAAAACTTTAGGCTAAAAATTGGCAATTGGCACTTTGCAAAAGTAAAAACCTTATGAGCAATTATGAGTAATTATAGTAGCAATCAATCTATTGGAGAGGAATCCCATAGAATTGGGGAAAATAAAAATGCTGTGTGTGTGTGTGTGTGTGTGTGTGTGTGTGTGTGTGTTTATGACAGATTATTAGTGTCCAAAATATATAGAGAGAACTTTAGAAAAGAGAGAGAGAACAACAAAAACAAACAAAAATTCAAAGAATGGGATGGGGACTAGACTCCTGAAAGTAAAATAGTATTACTAGACAATATCTCTTGAAAATTCTTATCATCCCCAGAGAGTAGAGAAATGCAAATCAACACAACTTTGATATTTCACCTTACCCCCAGTTAGAATGGCCAAGTTCAATAGTGCAACTGGCACATAAGCTGGAGTGAAGTGTGAAAGCAGGACCCTCATTCACTGTTGATGTAGCAAACCACTCAGAACTTTCTAGAAATTATTGACGTGATAACCCTCAGACAGCTAATAACAAATCTAATGTAGCATTCAACTACTCAGTACAAAGGACAGGAAATCCTATTACGCAGATGCTTGTTCAGCTGTTGCTGCTTTCCTCATAATACATTGGAAATAGAAAAAAAACCCTCTAAATCTACTGATTTATGGTAATAAAATTATAGTACACAAACTGTGGATTATTATTTAGCTAATTGTAAAGAAAACTAAAACCATAAAATTTGCAGGTTAATGCTGGATATAGAAAAAATCATATTAAGTGTAACATCTCAGAAGGAAAGACACATATTGCATTTTCTCACCTTTTAGAGGCTCGTATCTAAAACTCTTCAGATATCAGTACATACCACAGAGAAAGTGCAAGAAGGAAAGGAAAATATACCACTAATAGCATTGAGGTGTGTAAAGGAACATAGACAGGATAATACAAGTACAAGTGATCTGATGGCAGAAATTGGAGAAGGTGAAGCACTAATTTTGGAGAGGAAGATAAGTATATAAGAAGTAGTGAGGGTTATAAAAGAACAGAAAGGATTACTAGAAAGTCTGAGTTAATCATAGTAACTCTACCTAAAATGCCTATAGTGCATGTGATTTAGTTTACAAATAAATATTAAAAGTATTTATTTACTTACCTCATTATATATAATGGAATACTGAGGTGATACCTCATTCAATAATATCTTTTCTATTTCATCCATTAACATGCCATTCATTGTGCATATTTAAAGGACAGGTATAGTTTGATCATATGATAGATTTATTTTAAGACTGTGTATGCATGTGCAATGACTTTTCCTATTGGGGCCAAGAATGCTTATTCAAAGAGCTAATGATCATTTAAGGAAAATCCCAGTATGATGTGTGAGAAACTGCTTTTGAGTTGTTAGTCAGGGTTGTCAAAGACACTTCCAAAACAGACAGGTTATGGGTATTGCTGTTGGTTAATTCCCAGAGATAAAATATTAAGTACCTATTGTAGAAGACAAGCTGAGCTGAAAGATTCTGGTAATGGAGTAGCTTTCAAGGTGTCAAAAGGCAGCCTGAAATGAGGGAAGGTATCAGCAGCTCAGATGTGATGCCTATAATTCACCACAACAACCAGCATGTGATAGAACCCTAAGAGTATAGTGGTGGTACTACTATCTTGTCAATAACTTGGAGTCCTCTTCTTAGATTTAAGGCAACCTCAAAAGAGTAAAATTATGCCTGGTACTCAGAATCCAGGCAACTTCCCTGGGCTAATAGTAAAGATGTGGATCTTGAAAGAGAACCTACAATTGACACTTCACTAATTCAGCATAATCCTTAATTAAATTCTTATACCCACAGATAAGTATTATGATCACCCCATAGCAGGAAAACATTTTTTTTTACAACAGGGAGAGACTACTAAAGAAACACAACCAATCAAAATCCAGAAATCAAAGCTTAATTGCAAGAGATATGCAAGTTAACTCTGAAAACTGAGACTCAGGAAACACTGTGGAAGAAAAGACACACATTTGGAAGAAGTAGAGAAAAAAAGAGATCTTTGTCCAATTGTTTCTCCAAGTAATGTCAGGCGTTACATCTACAAAGTTCCAACAACATGACCACATAAACATAAACTAGAAAATAACAGCAAGAACAAACATGTTGATGTGGACAGGGGAGAGTCCATAACACAAAGAAATACAGGGCAACTAAGGAATGTAGAAAGATGAAGCGATAGTTTCTCCCAAGGATGGGCACACAAATTGTGTATGTAATACCAAATGCTCATCTCTGAAAACATACATACAAGTAAAAGAATGCTGTCTAAGAAAGGTTTTTGTAAGAGTGTATGTGCTTGTGTGTGTGTGTGTGTTGTTACATATATGTATAACAAGAGTATATATTTTAAAATATTTATTTGCTAATTTATTTTATGAATACGAATACACTGTAGCTGTCTTCAGATACACCTAAAAGGAAAGGGTATCAGATCCCATTACAGGTGGTTGTGAGTCACCATGTGGTTGCTGGTAATTGAACTCAGGACCTTTGGAAGAGCAGTCAGAGGTCTTAAACTCTGGGCCATCTCTCCAGCTCCCAAGATTAGACTTTAAAAAGAAGGCACAAATTTTAAAAAGAACAAAGAGATCACATTGTTTGGAGAGAAGAAAGGGAAGGGGAAATAATATAATTATATTAACATTTCCAAAATTAAAATGATTAAAAAAAATTACTGTGGTACCTTCCAGTCAGTACCTTTTGCCTGGTCAGACTGCCTGCTTATGTGCTTCCTAGAAAGCACCATAGCCTGAAGGCATCTCAGGAGTTCTTCTGCAGGCAGGGCAACTAACTCCACAGCTTGAAGCCATTTCAGGAGCTCCTCTGCAGGGCAACAGAGCAATAGATACCACATGACAAAGGCCTCCGTGGAGAACAGCTTCACACAGGGCAACACCTTGACTGCTCCCCTGAAAACCCAACAGTCTGAAGACATCCCAGGAGATCTGATTCAGAGAGGGCAACAGATGAGTAGCTTCTCTGCCACTCTGAATATTTCACAGTCTGAAGGCCTCCCAGAAGGCCTCCCAATAGAGCCACTGCAGCTAGGGCACTAGTTCTCTAGCATACACACCCCTCTGAAGACCACAAAGTCTGAAGGCTCCACAGGAGGTGTGTAACATCCAGAGCCACAGGGATACCAGGAGCCCTGAAGCAATCCAGGGAAACAAGAGGAATGTTCCAGACAGAGAATCCCCAGATCAGTACACATCGGGGATAACCAGATGTCTAGAGGCAAGTGCAAGGCTATAAGAAACAGAAAATATACATTGGTACCATCAGAACCCAGTTCTCCCACCACTGCGAGCCCTGGATACATCAACATACCTGAAAATCAGGAAGATGATCTAAAATCCTATCTCATGAAGGTCTATAGAGGCCTATAAGGAGGATATAAATAAATCACTGAAAGAAATACAACAAAACACAGGTGAACAGGTAGAAGCACTTAAAGAAGAAGTAAATAAATCCCTTAAATATATACAGGAAAATACAATCAAGCAGGTGAAGGAATTGAAGAAAGAAGTCCAAGACATAAAAGTGAAAATAGAAACAATAAAGAAAACACAAATGTAAGCAACCTTGAAATGGAAATCCCAAGAGGTCAGAATTATAGATCACCAACAGAATACAAGGTATAGAAGAGAGAAGCTCATCTGTAGAAGATACCTTAGTAGATATTGACACAACTGTCAAAGTAAATTAAAAACATAAAGAACTCATAACTCAAAACATCCCAGAAATTTAGGACACAACGAAAAGACCAAATCTAAGAATAATTGCAATAGAGGAGAGCTAAGATTCCCAGTTCAAAGGACCCTAAAACAACTTTAACAAAATTATAAAAGAAAACTTCCCTAACCTAAAGAAAGGCATAGCCATAACGGTCCAAGAAGCCCATAGAACAACAAATAAATTGGATGAGAAAAGAAAATCCTCATGACATATAATAATCAAAACTCCAAATTTCACAGAACAAAGAAAGAATATTAAAAGCTGCAAGAGAAAAGAGTCAAGTAATCTATAAAGGCAGACCTATCAGAATTGCACCAGACTTCTCAACAGAGACACTAACAGTCAGGATAGCCAGGACGAAGGTCAAGATAACCCTAAGAGAACAAAATGCCAGCGCAAAATTATCAATCAACATAGATGTTCTCCAAATACTCCAGGACAAAACCAAATTCAAACACTGTCTAGCTACCAACCCGTCACTACAGAGAATTCTAAGAGGAAAACTCCAACAAAACAAGGGTACCTACAACAAAAAATGTATATATTAACCATCTCACCACAAAGCCAAAAGGTGAGAATCATATACACATATCATGTCACCTACAAAAACAAACATAAGAGGAACTAACAATCATCTTTCTTAAATATTTCACCCTAAAACAAAATAATACAACTTCTTCTCAGCATCTCATGGTACCTTAGCCAAAATTGACAATATAATTAGTCAAAAAACAAGCCATAACCAATAAAAGATTGAAATACTCCTATGTATCCTATCATACCACAGCCTAAGGTTCATCCTCAATAATGACAAAAACAAACAAAGAAACAAACAAAAACAGAAAACCCACATACACGTGGAAACTGAACAACTCCTTACTGAATGATAACTTGGTCAGGAAAAAAAATAATAAAGAAATCGAAGAATTCCTGGAATTCAATGAAAATGAGGACATATTATACCCACACTTATAGGACACAATGAAATCATTGCTAAGATTCTTATCCCTAATTGCCTTGATAAAGAAATGGGACAGATCCTATACTGACAACTTAACAGCACACCTGAGAACTCTAGAAGCAAATACACCAAAGATGGCTGGAAATTGTTAAACTAAGGGCTAATATCAACCAAATAGGAACAAAGAGAACAATATAAAGAATCAACAAAAGCAAAAGCTGGTTCTCTGAAAGAATCAATTAGATAGAGAAACCCTTAGTCAAACTAACTAAAGGGCCCAGAAGCAGTATCCAAATTAACAAAATCAGAAATGAAAAGGGAAACATAACAACAGAAACTGAGGAAATTCAAAAAAAGTCATCAGATCCTACTACAAAAGCCTATATTCAAGAAAAATCTAAATGAAATAGATGCTTTTCTAGACACATACTACATACCAAAATTAAATCAAGAGCAGGTAAATTATCTAAACAGGACCATATTTCCTTAAGGAAATAGAAATATTCATTAAAAATCTACCCCCCCACACACCCCACACAAAAAGCCAATGTCTAGAATGCTTTAGTGCATAATTCAATCAGACCTTCAAAGAAGACCTTATACCAATTCTCCACAAACTATTCCATAAAATAGGAACAGAAAGAACACTACCCAATTCATTCTGTGAAGTTTCAGGGAGTAGAAATGTCTGGTGGGGTGGGGATGGAATGGTACATCCTCCTAGATACTGTGAGGGAGGGGGTGTGATGTTGAATAGTCAGAGAGTGGTCCAGGAGGAGGATAAATCTGGACTCTAAAAACATATTAAAGAATTTAAAACAAAAAACAAAAAACAAAAAACAAAAAAATTGATGTAGTAACTGGGAAGTCTAGAAAAATCTCATGACAGAGGGCTAATATCCAATATATACAAAGAACTCAAGAAGTTAGACTGCAAAGAACCAAATAACCCTATCAAAAAATGGGGTACAGAGCTAAACAAAGAATTTTCACTGGAAGAAATTAGTATGGCCAAGAAACACCTTAAGAGATGTTCAACATCATTAGTCTTCAGGGAAATGCAAATCAAAACAACCCTGAGATTCCACCTCACACCAGTCAGAATGGCTAAGATTAAAAACTCAAGAGACAACAAGTACTGGCGAGGATGTGGAGAAAGAGGAACACTCCTACACTGTTGGTGGGATTGCAAAATGGTAAAACCACTCTGGAAATCAGTTTGGCAGTTCCTCAGAAAATTGGGCATGTCACTTCCAGAGGACCCTGGCATACCACTCCTGGGCATATACCCAGAGGATTCCCCTGCATGCAATAAAGACACATGCTCCACTATGTTTATAGCAGCCTTGTTTATAATAGCCAGAAATTGGAAGGAGCCCAAATATCCCTCAAAGGAGGAATGGATACAGAAAATGTGGTATATTTATACAATTGAATACTACTCAGCAATTAAAAATAATGAATTCATGCAATTTGTAGGTAAATGGTTAGACCTGGAAAATATCATCCTGAGTGAGTTAACCCAATCACAAAAGAATACACATGAAATGCAATCACTGATAAGTGGATATTAATGAGCCCAGAAGCCCTAAATACTCAAGGCACAATTACCAAGTCAAATGATTCCCAAGAAGAAGAAAAGAGAGGACCCTGGGCCTTTAAAGATTGGATCCAGTTTTGTAGAGAAACCGTGGAGGGAGGGGGAATGATTGGGGAATAGTTGGGGGGAGAGGAATTATGGGACGTATGGTGGGGGGGAACTGGGAAAGGGGAAAGCCTTTGGAATGTAAACATAGAATATAGAAAATAAAAATTAAAAAAAAGAAGAAATTGCAACAAGAAAAAAAAAGAAAAGCTTAATGAAAATTGAGTCATGGAATATAGTATATCAAATCAGTTATCATACTTTTTGTTTGTTTCTTTATGGCATTTTTAGTTTTGAGGTATTTAAGGAGAAATATTAATGATGTATTTAGAAATGGTAAAGGAATTGTTTTATACAATAACTCTGAGGACACTCATAACAATTCTTTTAAGAATTATTAAGTATAGGTGAATGCTGCATTAAGCAGAAAAAGTATAAATCTCATATGTTTAATTGGAGACCAATGCAGTGGGTGCATAGACATATGAGTAGGTAAATTAAAATAGCAACTAGAAGGGCCATAGCCAGCATCAACATCTTTGATGATCAAGGGCTGATAACATCGCTGAACTCTTAAATTCCAAATAAAATTGTTCTATTGAACCAGCACACAGGGATCAATAGACTGAGTACTCATTGTCTACCCTCAACAGTAGCCTTTGGCTAAAATTGCCTTTTGAGTAATCCCTTACTTACTGCATGGCAGACCCTTTCCCCATCACACTGCTTATGCTTTTCTAATTGTGGATGACTTGATGATACTATTTCAGAAGCCAATAAGAAATAAAGGATTATGTTTGATTTTGATATTCATATGAACAGACAGTGCACTAAAGAAATTTATGTAATAAATTAGTAGAGATAATCAAAGGACACAGATCCTTGCTTGTTGTATATGTTTACAGACATTAATAATAATAGTAATAATAATGCTAATAATGAGAGAAAATAAATTGCTAATCACACACTAATTTTGAGGAAGCTAAGGATCATAACTTAAAATTAATGATGGAAATATTTTGTCTCCATATTTATAAGTAATGTTATTTATTTATGAACAATGTTAACTTGAAGTTATCAATATTAACTCATTCAAACCATTTCTAACACTGCTTCCTACCGTTAACTGATTGTTATTGTTATTCTTGGCCAATTTAATCTACAGGAAGAAGTAATTGCTAAAAATAGTAACAAATATTCATTTAGAAGGTCAATTGAGGATTGAAGATGGACAAGAGGGTTTAGGATGTAAAGTCACATGATGTTAAGACCTGAGGACCTAAGTTAAGTCTTTCAAAAGCATAAACCAACTTTCACAAGTTGTTCCCTACATGTATGTCCCAGAATTCACACATATATACGCATATGTGCACACATACACATGCTAAATAAATAACAGAAAAATATGTATATGAACTGTAAGCATGATATAACCTTGAGAAATATAAGTATAAGAAAAGCAAAAGTTTGTCTTTGATAGTAAATAAGCAGTCTATATTAAATGGGCATATTAAAAAGAGTGGAAGCTGGGCGGTGGTGGCGCACGCCTTTAATCCCAGCACTTGGGAGGCAGAGGCAGGTGGATTTCTGAGTTCGAGGCCAGCCTGGTCTACAGAGTGAGTTCCAGGACCGCCAGGGCTACACAGAGAAACCCTGTCTCAAAAAAAAAGAGTGGAGACATGGGGGGGTTGTGTGTCTTCCTCTCTAGCCTACTAGATTGCATGGGATGGCAGTGTAACTGGTCTTTTCTAAGTCCTACAACATAAATGTTAAAACTTGCATGATATTGTCAGTTGTTGAGATTGTTAGACATCCTGTATATTAATAAAAATGTATTTTTATACCTTAAGCTAACATGTAATTCAAATAAAAAACTTACAGTTCAGGTACTCTGCCAATAATTCATTATTTTTGTATTTGTTTTATTATCACATAAGATATGCTTACAAGCTGACTTTTAATGGATTTCCTTAATTTTGAAATCTTGTAAAATTAAAGACCTGGTCTACTCTTATTTTAATACACATTGAATTTCTCCTAGAAGCTTTGATTTTTCTGTCAGTTCTAACATGTAGAAGCTTAATATTTAAGAGTTCAATATATTTCTGCATAAAGTAACATAAATAAATGTGGTTGACTAAGGCTGTTAGATGAGAGCTCCTTTCAATGCAGCAGAGAAAGGCAATCTGCTGGTCCTATTCATATCTGAACCAAAATCTGGGTAAAAGAGGAAGAAAGCAAATGTGCTGCAGATGCTGTATGTTCTCTTGATGCCCCATGGCATAGAATATTCTGCTACAGGTCAGGCTCATGAAGAGAAAAGCCACTTCAAAGACTACTTTGTAATAAGTGCTAATTATTTTCATTTGATTTGTGGCAATAAATTGTTAATGGAAAATATAATCTTTCAATGTTTAAGTTTCTGTATCCAATATTTTAATATATATAACATGTAAATTTTATTTTTGTAGCAATCATGAAGATATTTGGGTGAAATACTTAGTAGCCTAAGGATGTATACTCTTTATGTTTGGCTACAAACACGAGGGAGTGGGAAGTTAACACCACTGCGCTTACACAAGCATGGATTCATGATTTGCTCAGCTTTGCAGAAGCAATGGTGTCACAACACGTACCCAGTACCTATCCAGTAAAGAGATCACTTATTTCTTAATGAAACCTAACTCTGACTTCATCTTGATTTTGAGATGCATCCAGGTAAAAATCTTCATTAAATATGTTTATACCTTTGCTTTTGAGTCTCCAAAGTAGCTAAGGAAATTGTAATATTACATTGTTTCTTCTTTTTTAAAAAGATCAAGTCTATATGTCAACATCTATATTTTTTCTAAATATACTGTCATACTTTCACAAATATGTATATACACAGAAACACACTATATAAGCCCCATATACACTATAAATCAACATATTATTATTATTTGTTTACCATCAACTCAATAAATTTGACTAAGCTAAGACAGACTCTAAATACATACCAAGACTATTTGTAGACTACTTTAGAAATTATTTATAGATATTAATGAATTCTTATACTGAATAGATTAAAATATATTATTGTAATGTGTAGGTATATATAATAAATACTTAAAATTATTTGTATAAAATATACATATGTTTACTTGTTAAATATATATGGAAATATATGTGTACACACACACACACACACACACACACACATATATATATATACATATATATATATATATATATATATATATGTATGTATGTATAATTTAAATGTTAAGACATAAAATATTCAGACCAGGTTCAAGTTGCACTATATTCATACATCTTAGCTTTTCTTTTTCCAAAATCAATATCTACAAATAATAAATGAGATCCCAGAGGGTTGAGTTACACTCCAACCTTTACTTGACCATCCTGCAATTGATCATTAACTCAATAACACAGGTGAGTGTCATACTATGGAACACCCTTTGTGCGCTACAATACAAAATCAATAGCTTTTAAATAAGCACCATGGTTACCCTAAAGATTACATAATAACTTGAGTTAAAATGATCTTCCAACTCCAAAATAAGTCCAATATCATATTCAAATAATGAACAATGCTTCCAACATCATATTTTATTTTGTTGTATACACTATATGTCTCCTAGCCAAAATACTTCTGTGATTAAAAGCATCATATTGACAACTATGTTAAAAATCCACAATGCATTGTCATCTATGCTCTCTGAATCATTTTGACTCTCAGAATAATAGTACACATACTAGAATGTGGAGCCTGTATTGATCTATAATTTTGTTAAATATAAACAAAAGGTTCTACACAGGACACCATGCCAATGCTTATTGGAAAATTAATTTCCCATATGAAGTACAAGCTCTGTTTATTCCCTCTATTATGTGACTCTCTTCTGCCAATCAATTTCAGAATGATGTCCCTACTATAGATTCTTAATCTAAATTCAACAGACAATTAAAAGTTAACTAATTTGTATACATGTTAGTTTATAGACTTGAGAAGCAATGGGATCAAGGTTAATAAACATTAGTCAAAGAAATAGACCCTAGCATCCTTTGTAAGGTCAGGAAGCTAGAGAATTACCCACTGTATCATTTCCTACTAGAAGGATTCAACTGCAGATGAGAGAATATCAATTATTTGTTTCCCCATTTTTCAATTCTATTTTTCATATCAGTGTATAATATATATGTTTTAAAACATAAGAGATAGATGTGATTTAAGTTTTACAAAGTTTTCCTGATTGCATTAATTCCTTGAGAACTTAAAATGCATATTGACTCATTTAAATATTTACCCAAAAATTGTCCAAAATCAGTGGGATTGTTAAATAAAACAAATCTTCAAATATTTATTTTAAAATAAAATATGAGTTAAAAGTATTCAAAATGTTAGATATTGAATAAAATCAATTATATTATTCTCAAACTCATAGTTTAAAACAATTAGCCTGCAAACAAAACACAATAAAAAAACCCTAATGTAATAAGTAATACTATTAAGAGATTGTATGTGATAAAGAATTGTGAAGACTTACCCACAGCTGCTAACATCCAGTCATTTGCCAAAACTAAGAGTTTGCGATTTTTTCCTGAAGGCTACTTGTCTCTCACTTCACAAAGGAGTTCACCACTCAACTTAGGACTTCCTCGAAAGATTGAAATAGAAAATAAGATCTTTCTGCCCAGTTTAATTTTTGGGCATTTTATTTCTATTTCCTTTCTTCGGTGGTTTATGTCATGTACACAAAATGGCACTGTCCTCTCTCTACAGAGGCAGGCTCTATATCCCAAGCTCCTGTGTGAGTGTGGGACGCAAAATACCACTTCCTTTTCATGTGCTTGTTAGCTTGTCCAATCTATGGCAATCACTTCAGTCCCAGGGGTTGGGAGACACAACACGCAGGGAATGGAAAGCAAAAGCCGAAGAGAGATCAATACTGCACTGTGAAGCAAGAAGTGTGGGCTATTTACTTTCCATTGATCCAGTGGTGCAGGAGAAACACCTCAAACTGGCAGTAAATTGAAGGAATACATCTTCTGGTTATTTTTTTTAACTGCAAAGTCAAAAAGGAGCTAAGATGAAATTAGAAAAAACAGAGACTAACCACAGAAGTGCAATAAAACTATTAATCCACATTACAAATACCTATGCTAACACAATTAACTTTCAAGTTTATTTCAAGGTTTAAGACAGAATGTGTAGCACACAGGTTATGTTATATTTTGTTTTAAAGTTGCTTTACCATGTACTTGGAACTGCGACAAAACATTGATATATGAGAACTGGAGACCCAGTATTATTCTTAAACAATATTGAAGCAAGAAAATGTCCAGAATATATTTCAATTAGAAAGCGGTTCTGTTCCATACATAGAGGCAGACATTGAACTTTAATTCCTAAGGTTGGAAAAGTGAGGCCTGGTTGGAGGAGATGCTGCAATGGTTAAAGTGCTCTAGGCACAGAAACACAATTTAGACTCCAGAACTCACTTATAGACTAGCCAATCCATTCACTCATGTAAATTTTGTGACAATCAGTCCACTCACACATATGTATTAATACCTGTAATTTTTTGTGTGACTTTCAGATATATACTGATTCTTTCTGAGTGAGAATTTCAACAGGAAGCAAACACTGAAATAAAATTGAAGTTTGTCAAGTTTATTGCAATAATTTAAAGGAGACACATGCTTTCTGGGTGCTACATTTCTAAATCTCAATATTAGGTAAAATGTTTACTTGTTCTAGTAAGAAATCTTGCTTTGGTGTTGCTAATCTAAATCCTGACTAAATTCAAACTAAAAGCAAAAATGTCTTAATTTTAGAACCATTTTTCTTTTATTTATAATCAAAATGCACTATTTCTAAAGTTGATGTGATTAGCGAAAATAAGATGAAGAGTATAACTGTAAACATTTTTTATAGCACAGAGCAAGTTTTATTTAAGATGATGAAGCAAATTTTATCTTCTAAATGGGAGCATCTTTCATCTCCATCCATTATTTGTTCCAGGATTTTATGTCTGTAGCATCCCTACAGATTAAAAATAATTAAAAGTCTTCAAAATCTCTTTGCTATACAACTCCTTTTAAAAGTTAGAACAGTTGATTTTTTATTTTAAAAACTAAACATTACAGTAAGGCCAGAACTCTCTACTAACCCTGACCTCTGAAATCTCTTTGTCACTGAGCAACCAACCAAGCAACATACACAAGCTGATACGAGGGCCCTTGATACATACAAAGCAGAGGATTGCCGGGTCTGAAATCAGTGAGAGAAGGGGCATCTAACCCTGGAGAGACTTGAGGACCCAGAGAGTAGGGAGGCCTGGCAGGGTATGGTGGGGGAAGTGTGGTTGAGTAGATGGTGCGGCTGGGGATAACTTCTTGGAAACAGGGCAGGAGGAATGAGGAATTGTAGGAGAGTGGGCCAGGAAAGTATAATGACTGGACTGTAAAAATAGATTACTATTATTTTTAGACTGTAAACATAAATAATACTAATACTAATACTAATACTAATACTAATACTAATACTAATACTAATACTAATAATCCATCTTTGCTCCTCTGATTAGGCAGCCAGCTCATCCAGGCATACGAGGAACACCAGAGTGAAAGATCGCTCAGGAAACAGCCTGCCAGGGCTCCACCTGCACCTAGGAACTGGGCAGCCCCACAGCTGTCTAGGCACATATCCTGACGAGGAGCATCTGACTTGCAGGGAGTCACATTTAGAGGGAGTCCTACATCCAGAGGTGAGGCCACCACCATCTTTGCTCCTGTGACAGTGGGGAGTGGCAGACTGGTAGGCAGGGATCACGAATAGAGGATCACTTGGGACACACCTCTGTCAGAACTCCACCTGCATTCAGGAGCTTGGCAGCACCACAGCAATCTCTGCCAGGGGAAAGCAGGTCACCTAAGGTTGCTGAGATAGGCTTGCAGGCAAACAGGAGGGGTAAGCATCAGCCAGTGACAGCAGGACCAACTAACACCAGAGGTAACCAGATGGCAAAAGGCAAACATAGGAACATTGTTTACAGAAATCAAGGGAATATGACTTCACTGCAACCCAATTCTCTCACAACAGCAAGGCCTAGATACCCCAACACACCAGGAAAGCAAGACTTGGATTTAAAATCACAGGTCATGACACTGATAGAGGGCTTCATAGAGGGCTTCAAGGACATAAATAACTTTCTTAAAGGAATAAATACAGAGAACACAAGTAAACAGAGAGAAGCCCTTGAAAAACTAAAGGAAAACACAACAAAACAGGTGAATAAAGCCTTTCAAGATCTAAAGAAGGAGGTAGAAAAAATAATGAAATCACAAAGGGGACAACTCTGGACATAGAAAACCTAGGAAAGAAGTCAAGAGTCATGGACCCAAGCATCAACAACAGAATACAAGAGATAGAAGAAAAAATTGCAGATGCAGAAGATAATTGACACAACAGTCAGATAATGAAAAATGAAAAATGCTCCTGACCAAAAATCCAGGACAAAATGAGAAGACCAAACCTAAGGATCATAGTTATAGAAGAGAGTGAAGATTTCCAACTTAAAGACCAGTAAATGTCTTCAACAAAATTATAGAAGAAAACTTCCATAACCTAAAGAAAGAGAAGGCCATGAACATACAAGAAGCCTACATAACTCAATATAGATTTGATCAGAAAAGAAATTCCTCCTGTCACATAATAATAATAACACCAAATATACTAAGCAAAGAAAGAATATTAAAAGCAGTAAGGGAAAAACATCAAGTAACATATAAAGGTAGACCTATCAGAATTACACTGGATTTCTCGCCAGAGACTATGAAAGCCAGAAGAGCCTGGGAAGATGTCATATATACCCTAAGGGAACACAAATGTCAACACACACTGCTATATCCAGCAAATCTCTCAATTACCATAGATGGAGAAACCAAGGTATTTCATGACATAAACAAGTTTACATGGTATCTTTCCACAAATCCAGCCCTTCAAAGGATAATGAATGGAAAAAAAATCCAACAAGAGGAGGGAAACTACACCCTAGAAAAAGCAAGAAACTAATCTTCTTTCAACAAACCCAAAAGAAGATAACCACACAAACATAAAAATTACATCAAAAATAGAAGGAAGCAACAATAACTATTCCTTAATATCTCTTAATATCAATGGACTCAATTCCTCAATAAAAAGAAATAGACTAACAGACTGGATATGTAAAGAAGACCCAACATTTTGGTGCACACAGGAAATGCATCTCAGTGTCAAAGACAAACAATACCTCAGAGTAAAAGGCTGGAAAACAGTTTTCCAAGCAGATGGTCCCAGGAAACAAGCTGGAGTAGCCATTTTAATATCCAAATAAAACAGACTTTCAACCAAAGTCATCAAAAAAGACACAGAAGGACACTTCATACTCATCAAAAGAAAAATTTACCAGGGAGAACTTTTAATTCAGAATATCTATGCTCCAAATTCAAGGACACTCTCATTCATAAAAGAAGCTTTACTAAAGCTTAAAACACACATCCCACACCACAAAATAATTGTGGGTGACTTAAACACCCAACTTTCATCAATGGACAGATCAGGGAAACACAAACTAAACACAGACACAGTGAAACTAACAGAAGTTTTGGACTAAATGGATTTAATAAATATCTACAGAATATTTCATCCTAAATCAAAACAATGTATCTTTTTCTCAGCACCTCGTGGTACCTTCTCCAAAACTGACCATATAATTGGTCACAAAACAGACCTTAATAAGAAGATTGAACTAATTCCAAGCCTCCAATCAGATCACTATGGAGTAAAGGTGGTCTTTAATAGCAACTAAAACAAGAGAAAGCCCTCATCCACATGGAAGATGAACCATGCTCTACTCAATGATATTTTGGTCAAGGAAGAAATAAGGAAAGAAATCAAAACCTTTTTAGAATTTAATGAAAATGAAGGTACAACATACCCAAATTTATGGGACACAATGAAAGCAGTGTTTAGAAGAATATTCATAGCTCTGAGTACCTCTAAAAAGAAGCTGGAGAGAGAGCATACACTTAATACCACATCTGAAAGCTTTAGAAGAGAAAGAAGTTAATACACCCAAGAGGAGGAGAAAACAGAAAATCATCAACTCAGGGGTGAAAGCAATGAATTAGAAACAAAAAGAACTTTACAAGGAAGCAACAAAACAAGGAGCTGGTTCTTTGAGAAAATAAAAAAGATAGATAAACCTTTACCCACACTAACCAGAGGGCACAGAGACAGTATCCAAATTAACAAAATCAAGCATGAAAAGGGGGAAATATCAAGAGAGAATGAGGATATTCAAAAATTCATCAGATCATACTACAAAAGCCTACAGTCAACACAACTGGAAAATCTGTATGAAATGGACAATTTCCTAGACAGATGCTAAATATCAAAGTTAAATCAGGACCAGATAGACAATGTAAATAGTCCCATAGCCCCTAAAGAAGTACAAGTGGTCATTGACAGTCTCCCAATCAAAAGAAAGCACAGGACCAGATGGTTTTAGTGCTGAATTCTATCAGACCTTCAAAGAAGACCTAACACCAATACTCTGCAAACTATTCCACAAAGTACAAAAAGAAAAAAACACTACCCAACTCAGTCTACAAAGCCACAGTTTTGCTGATACCAAAACGACACAAAGATTCAACAAAGAAAGAGAACTTTGGGCCAATTTCCTTTATGAATATTGATGCAAAAATACTCAATAAAATTCTTGCCAACTGAATCCAAGAACACAGCCAAACAATCATTCACCGTGATCAAGTTGACTTCATCGCAGGGATGCAGGGATGGTTCAATATACATAAATCCATCAATGTAATCCACTACATAAAAAAACTCAAAGAGAAAACCACATGGTTATTTCATTAGATGCTGAAAAAGCATTTGATAAAATTCAGAATCCTTTCATGTTAAAGATCCTGGAAAGAACAGGAATTCAAGTTCCATACCTAAATATAATAAAAGCAATATACAGCAAATCAGTAGCCAACATAAAACTAAAGAGAAACTTGAAGCAATCCCACTAAAATCAGGGAATAGACAAGACTGCCCTCTCTGTCCATACTTACTCATTATAGTGCTTGAAGTTCTAGCTAGAGCAATTAGATAATATAAGATGGTCAATGTGATACAAATTGGAACTGAAGAAGTCAAATTATCACTAATTTCAGATGATATGATAGTATAGTTAAGCAACCAAAAAAATTCCACCAGAGAACTCTGACAGCAGATAAACAACTTCAGCAAAGTGGCAGGATACAAAATTAACTCAAGCAAATCAGTAGCCTTCCTATACTCAAAGGATAAACAGGATGAAAAAGAAATTAGGGAAATGACACCATTCACAATAGCCACAAACAATATAAAGTATCTTGGTGTGACTCTAACCAAACAAGTGAAAGATCTGTATGGCAAGAACTTCAGGTCTCTGAAGAAGGAAGTTGAAGCAGATGGCAGAAAATGGAAAAATCTTCCATACTTGTGGATTGGCAGGAATAAAATAGTTAAAATGACCATCTTGCCAAAAGCAATATGCAGATTCAACTCAATCCTCATCAAAATCCCAACTAAGTTCTTCATAGAGTTAGAAAGAGCAATTCTCAAATTCATCTGGAATAACAAAAACCCAGAATAGCTAAAAAATATCTTCAACAGTAAAAGAACTTCTGGGGGAATCAGTATCCCAGATCTCAAGCAATGCTACAGAGCAGTAGTGTTAAAAACTGCATGATACTGGTACAGTGACAGGCAGGTAGATCAATGGAATAGGATTGAAGATCCAGAAATTAAACCACACACCTATGGTCACTTGCTTTTCGACAAAGGAGCTGAAAAAATCCAGTAGAAAAAAGATAGTCTTTTCAACAAATGGTGCTGGTTCAATTGGAGGTCAGCATGCAGAAGAATGCAAATTGATCCACTCTTATCTCCTTGTACTAAATTCAAGTCCAAGTGGATCAAGGACCTCCACATAAAATCAGACAAACAGAAACTAATAGAAAAGAAACTTGGGAAGAGCGTTGAGCACATGGGCAAAAGGGGAAAGTTCATGAACAGAACATCAATAGCTTATGCTCTAAGATCAAGAATTGACAAATGGGACCTCATAAAATAACAAACTTTCTGTAATGCAAAGGACACCATCAAAAGGTCAAAACAGCAACCAACAAACTGGGAAAAGATCATCACCAACCCTACATCCAACAGAAGGCTAGACCCCAGAAAACCAAATAACCCTATTAAAAAATTGGGTGCAGAACTAAACAACGAATTTTCATCTGAAGAACTTCGGATGGCTGAAAAGCATCTTAAGAAATGTTCAACATCATTAGTCATTAGGGAAATGCAAATTAAAACTACCCTGAGATTTCACCTCACACCAGTCAGAATGGCTAAGATTAAAAACTCAGGATTCAACAAGTGTTGGCAAGGACATGGAGAAAGAGGATCACTCCTCCACTGCTGATGGGATTGCAAGCTGGTACAACCACTCTGAAAATCAGTCTGGTGGTTCCTCAGAAAACTGGACAAGACACTTTTAGAGGACCCTGCTATACCACTCCTGGGCATATACTCAGAGGATTTCCCAGCATGTAATAAGGACACATGCTCCACTATGTTTATAGCAGTCTTATTTATAATAGCCAGAAGCTGGAAAGGATACAGATGTCCTTCGTTGGAAGAATGGATACAGAAAATGTGGTATATATTCACAATGGAATATTACTCAGCAATTAAAAACAATGAATCCATTAAATTCTTAGGCAAATTGTTGGAACTGGAAAATATCATACTAAGTGAGGAAACTCATTCACAAAAGAACACACATGGAATACAGTCACTGATAAGTGGATATTAGCTCAGAAGCTCAGAATAACCAAAACACAACCCACATATCAAATCATTTCCAAGAAGGAGGAAGGAGAGAGCCCAGGTCCTGGAAAGGCTTGATGCAGCATTGTAGGGGATTGCCAGGACAGAGGAATGGGAGGGAGTTGATTGGGGAACAGGGGGAGGAAAAAGGGCTTATGGGACTTTCGGGATGTGGGGAACTGGGAAAGGGGATTTCCTTTGAAATGTAAATAAAGAATATATTGAAAAAATGTAAACTTGAAAAAAATTTAAAAAATACTAATACTAAGTTACTAACAAAGAATTGTAAAAAACCTAAACAATGGGACATGGGACTGGAGAGATGGTACTAACTAACTGACTATGGGAGTAGGCTGCTCTTTGCAGGCTATGAGTTAGGTTCCTAGTACTCACAACAGGCAGGTCACTAATGTTCTGTATCTTAAGAACCAGGGAATCCAATGCTTTTGACCTCTGTAGACCCCTCTCCTCATCAGCATATACCCACACATGGACACATATTTATATTTAATTATATATATGAATATATATAATTAAAATAAATTAAAATATTTTTAAAAAATATTTCCAAAGATCTGATATTCACTTACAGTATTGAATGAAACTAAAGATATACAATTTTTTTGTGAATTTTTTAATCATTCTCTACCCACAAATCAAGGTTTCTTGATACTTGTGCAAATTAAAATTAAAATATATTTAACAACATTATTATGCTTAACAATTTTTTGGGAATTATTAACTGAAAATGATTATAGATTAATATTTTGGGCTAAATATGTGTATCCTTTCCATTTTACATTTTGTAACATGACATAGAGTGATGCTAATTCTTGATTTTATCTGAATGGAAATCTTTCATCCTAGAATGAGGCTACTAATGGCATGAGAAGTAAATATAATTTACAATGGTCAAAAAGTAAATATTGAACAAATATCAGTAAGTTCCCAAAGTGTACAAAATTTACAAGACCCCTCTCTAATCTTATATAAACAGGAAGTGCTGGTGGAAAAGAGAATTTCCTGACTGGTTAATCCCCTGCCAGTCATGCAGGGAAGTATGGGTATGTATTTTTGTTAGTTCTCACCCAAGCTTGAGTACACTTCAGTCACATAGGTGACTTTGATTTGTCCATATAATGTAATTCAAATAAATAAACATTCCTGGAACCCAAAGCCTTAGAACTCATTGGTAGAATCACAAATTAAGAAAGGAAAAATATGATAAAAGTTATGGACACTCATTATTTCTGAGAAGGAAAAAACCCTATGATTCAGTGCTCAAAAGAGATGCTCAGTAATGATCCAATTCAGGGAAGACTCAACACCCAACTTGCTTACATTGGGAAAGGCATTTAAGTGAGCAATGAATGAGCCTTATCTCTGGCTCATGAGACTATAGTCATAAAGAAGTTGGGATCAGGATTCCTCATTTAGAAGTCACATATTGACTAGTGTAAGAACTCCTAGTCTTTCCTTGAGATTTCTAGGACACTTGCTTATTGAGTTCCACATGAATTTCAGGCACTGGCAGACAGGGAAGAAAAGACAGGTTTTACTAAGGTGGAATATGACCTTTATGCAAGCATGGGAGAAAGGTAAAGGGCAGATATTACTGAGAGAACTGGGCATGAAGGAATCACTGGGTTTGAGTTCACCAAGCTGGGTAAACTGTATTAAAAGGATAATTAGAAAGCAGGTTGAATCTGGACCTTCTTGCCCAGACCCAGTCAGGACCTAAATTTATGAGATGTTTTTTCTTCATTTATGAGTCTGCCAAGTCTCATACACTGGTATTGTTCCATTCTAAAGCACTCAAGGAGGTCTAGACAAGTGAGATTTCATAAACCTCTACCAGGCAATTTATGGCACTCCTACTACATCCATAACAACCAGTTACCACTGAAGTATAACTCCTGTCTCTCCAATAATCATCACTGAACACCAGAAGGACTACCTTGTTCATTCCTATTACATGATAAGAAGTCAAGCATGTTTTGGCAAAACAAAAATAGGCATAGGCATCAACATAGGTAGCACTCGGTCTTTGGCTGTCACTAAATCAGTAAAATAAATCTATATGCCCAGGACACATCACAAAAACACAAACAACTTAGAAGTCCAAAATAAAATGTGCGTCCCTGGAGACTTTCTAAATAGACTAATCCTTAGGACACCGAATCTAAAAAGTTTTAAATCTATAAATGAATGAATGAATAAATAAATAAACAAATAAATAAATAAAGACAGAACAAAATCCAAATAATTTAAACAGGCCATGAATTCACCAGGAAGTGAATTTAATCCAGAATACAAATAAATCAAACTCCAGGAAAACACACATAAATGTCTGAATAAAACTATACTTTTCAATATTTGAAAACTAAATGTAAATATATATATGGAGAATATATGGAATATATATGGAATATACATATATATGGAGAATATATGGAATATATATGGAATATACAGGAATACATATGGAATATGTGTATGGAATATATAGAATGTATATGGAATATGTATATGTGGAATATGTGTTTATATATGGAGTGTGTGTGTGTGTGTGTGTGTGTGTGTAACTACATAATGTAAAATGGTAATTGAAAGAGAGCAAGAAGGTATGTGGGGGAGGGTTTGAGTATAAGGAGGATGAAAGGAAGAAATGATGCTACTATATTACAATCTCAAAACTAAAAAAATATTTTAAAGCATACATCAGTTCCTGAATTAAAAGGGCAGTAATAATTTTCAAGTGCTGCAATTATGAATCCTGCATAGGTTCTCTTTATGAATGGTGTGGTTGTTTAGCCTGAGAATTTTGTGGACTCCTAACAATGTAAATGCAGGCGTCTCCTAACACTTTTGCCTGCTCTTAGGACCCATTTTCTGCTCTTGGGTTGCCTAATGAAGCCTTGCTATGAAGGCTTGTCTTTAGTCTTATTGCATCTTGTTAGGCTGTGTTCCTTTGACATTCTTATATTTTTCTGATCAGAAACAGTGGAGCAGTGGATAAGAGAGAGGAGATATGATTGGGGATGGAGTGTGGTTAGAATGCAATGTATGAGAGGTGAAAATAAAGCTACATTGCCCAAAGAGTAAATTTTCATCCTGTTCATTCTGAGGTACAAACAGGAAGGAAAACAGAAGAGAGAATCACCTGGAAAGAGAAACCGAAGGCCACAGGGAGCGAGAAGCTGAGGAATAACTGGAGGAAATGTTATTAGGAAGATATCTGGCCTCTGCATTTGGCTTGCTGACTTCTGCTCCTGATTTTGTTTTCGATGAGCTGCAGGACACAGGAAATATCTTTTACATGGATCATAAAGATCACCTGAGTTTTCAGAAATGTAGGAACCAAAAATGTTATAAAATTTTTAATTGATTTATCACAGAATGGGAAGAAAATAGAAGACTATATCTAAAACCTGACTTTTAAAGACAAAAATTATCTAAAACAATTATTATGGGATCCTGGCCTCCATTACCATGTGTTGAGATATGTGATCCAAATAGAAAATAGTTGTTAGGAGGTATCTTCTAGATCTATTAGCAGTTATTGGTTTGATGCAAAGAGAAGTTTTATAATTCATCATATATTTTATTTTCTGAGAGAAATTAAACCTCTTGCATTATAATTACAAAGAAGAAATAGAAGAAAGCCATTCTTGAAGGTGAAATGAAAAATTTAAGAAAGATTAATTAAACACTACAGGTGCTAATTTGAATCAGTGTGTATTTTCTGGGTAGTTTTGATATTAGCATTAATAGAAACATGGGATGGCAGAAATGGTTGCTGCTGCTCTCCTCTCTTCATGCTCCGTCATCAAGCACAGACACCAAGACCTGATTCAGAGTCTGAGGTGCTGCATATTGGCTTCCTAACTTGTTATTTCAACTTTCTAATCACATACTATCTACTTTGACTAAACCTCCTTTAACTTTCTGTTTCCTTTACTAAGCCTTCCCGAGATTCACATTAACTAGTTTGATATGCAAAAAGTATTCTGTTAAAAAAAAGTAGGATTAAGAAATACATTTAAAATTATCCCATTTACATATACAAAGGTTTGGCTCATGCTTTTTAATTTTGGAATGGTCAAATTTTGATTTAATTTATTCTAATGTGTTCCATCTTTAAAACTGCATGACATCCATAAGAAATAATTCTTATCTAAATGAAACTTATATGTACTCTAAATTCTCTTTCCTTATGTCTGTCCTTTCCATCAAATTGAAATATAAGAATTAATTTTCTTTCTTCGGGGTCTCATTTAGCAACTGGCAAATTATACTCTCTTTACTTCTTAAATAATAATATTCTAAATTCAAAAATATGATCTCTGCCTTCTCACTTTGGCTTAGCTTTCGATCACATGATTGTTCAGCCTTCTTGTTCATCACATGGAATAATACCACCAAAAGAGAAAAAACATAGGAACCGCTAGAAATGTAGTTAGAGTTGATAGTGAGTCCCTAAGTTGTTTGAATCCAGAATCACCTCAAATAGATACTAAGCAAGGGATCATTTCTACTGATGGACTCTGCATTATATGCTGGGAGAGAAATTCTCACACATGATTTGTCATTATCACCTGTAAGAATGCAGAGAGCTCACTTCTGAGGAGCAACTGTGGATCTTGCAGGTGATCTGAGTTCATTTACAAGCACACACATATGAGAACTTAACTGCCTATAGTTTTAATCCAGGATAGCATACACTCTTTTCTGACTCCTAGTCCCAAGTCACTTGAATACGTGCCTGCAGGTATTCTCATATATAAATATTTGGAAAGATGTCTGGCAAAACGGATGGGACAAGGAACTCTGGTATTAAAGTTGGTAATGACTGGAATGTAAATAAATAAAATAACTTATTTAAAAAGAATTTAAAAGAAAATAATTAGGACTGATTTGTTGAATATATAAACATTGCAGAAGATAAATGGATTTAAAAAGCATTAAAATAGTTCTATGACAGGCTTAAAGAACAAATATTTTGCACATATTGTTGCCTATCTAATGTTATTTTTAATGTATCTTTTTAAATAAGACCATAATTTTGTTGTATTTTTCTATGGCTAGTAAGATGATATTTGCTTCTTTTTCAGATTCTGCTTGTTACTATTAATGTTGTACATTTCTATTTTTTAAACAGATTCTGTCTTATACAATACATCTTGACCTGGTTCCCATTCTCTACTCTTCCAAGTTACCCCTGTCATTTCCCATTTTCCCCAGATCCATTACCACTTTGCTTCCCTTCTGATAAGAACTAGCATCCAAGAACAAACATTCAAATATGACAAAACAAAATACAATAAAATGAGGCAAAAGCTCTAATATTGAGGCTGGACAAGGCAGCCTAATAGAAAGAAAAGAATTTCAAGAGCATACAAAAAGGTCAGATAGACCTGCTCCCACAGTTAGGAGTCCCACAAAAACACCAGGCTCACAGCCATAACAGGAGATCTGGTGGAGACCGTTGCAGCCCCATGTTTGCTGCCTCAAACTCTATGAGATTTTGTGTGTCTTGCTTAGTCTCAAGTTCCTGACCAACCAGTAGGGCATGAACCTCAAGAAATGGGCCTCAAGATAAACCAGACATTGCTTAGATATGCCCACAAGTTCTGTGCCACCATTTCCCCAACATATATAGATGGTTTTAAGGCTGAGTTGGTTTCCAAGTTTTAACTTTTGAAGCCTACATAGTAGCTTCCAGAACCAAAGAGACTACAATGTAGAGGTGAAGGCTCCATGTAGTCACTAGCTTGACCCTCTATGTTCAATGAGCTTTGAATGTTGTCCTCCACAATGGGGTCCAAAAGCCAATTTTTAGAGAATGGCCTTTTATACTAGTATTACCCTGTATTATTTAGGGATCTCCATCTTACCCCACTGGCCAACAACGGAAATAAATGTTACCACTCCCATTACTGAAATTCTTAAATGGGTACAAAGGATGGCAGTTAAGATTCCATATACTCCAATATTAGAAGTCTTCTCTAGGACCACCCTTACAGATTCCTGAAACTTTCTACTGCACTGGGTTTCTAAGATGTCCCTAATGCCTCCCCATTTCAACCATTTCTCCCCATGTTGACTCCCTCTATCCCCCCATTACCTCTAAGTGTCCCATTTTATATTAGGTTTCTCCCGAGCTAATAGCCTCAGAAAATAAGCATAATTAATCACCAGATATACACATAAAAAATCTTCAGATTATTTTAATGTAAATCTCTTTATATTTTTCTTTTTATATTTTGATCCACTTTACATCTCAATTACAACCTCCTCCCCACTCTCTTCTCAGTCTTATCTTTATATATCCCTTCAACCATTGCCCCAATGCTTCTACCCAGAGAACAAGAGCCCTTCTTGGATACTATCCCATCCTGGGGCATCTAGTGTCTGCAGATCTAAGCACATCATCTCCAAATGAGGCCCAACCAGGCAGTTCAAGTAGGGGAGAAGAAGATCTAATGATAGGGAACAGAGAGAGACAGCCCTCATTCTACTTGTTATGGGAGCCACATGATTATCAAACTACGGATGTGTAGGGGTTCTAGGTACAGCTCCTGCATGCTCCCTTGTTCCTGGCATAGGCTCTATGAGCCCTATGGTCCCAGGTTAGTTGCCTCTGTAGGTTTTCTTGTGGTGTCAGGTCAGAGGAAGACCCTCTCCAACTTGCTCATTACTATCTCCAACTCTTCCACAAGACTCCAGGATTTGCATGATGTGTGCTTATGGGATGCATTTGCCTTTATTCACTGCTAGATGAGGTCTCTAAAGAAATAGGTATGCTAGGTTTCTGTTGGAAAGCTGTCATTAATAGTATCAGTTGTTGGCTTTCTCACATGGGATGTCTCAGGGCAGGGGGCAGTTATTTGGTTATTACCTCAGTCTCTGCCCC
Organism: Apodemus agrarius; assembly: GCA_964023405.1. Classification (NCBI taxonomy): domain Eukaryota; kingdom Metazoa; phylum Chordata; class Mammalia; order Rodentia; family Muridae; genus Apodemus; species Apodemus agrarius. The sequence continues at coordinate 76,956,834 of OZ030020.1, read as the reverse complement.
ATCTTTATTCCTTCCTCTCTTGTAGGCAAGACAAATTAGGAACTGAAGGTTGTGGAAGTAGATTGATATCCCGCTCTGTCAATTGGAAGTCCTGTCTGGCTATAGGAGGTGGCCATTTTAGCCTCTATACCCCCTCTAATAGGAAACTAAGCTAGAGTCACCTTTATGCATGCCTATATTTCTGTCACATCCTAGGCTTTCAGCTCATCACTAGAGATGCCCCCCCAGGTCTCTCTCAGTTCTCTTCTTCCCATAACTGATTGTTATCCCCATTCTCCACACCTACTATCCTACACAAATTCCTTCTCCCCATCTACCTGCAATGACTATTGCATTTCCCTTTCTGAATGAAATTCATGCACCCTTGCTTGCAACCTCCATATCATCTAGTTTCTTTGGGCCTGGGTTTTGTAGCATGATTATTCTGTCTGTTACAGCTAATGTCCACTTATGAGAGAGTAGATAGCATATGTGTCTTTCTAGTTCTGGGTTACCTAAATCAGGATGATTTTCTTAAATTCCATCTTTTTGCCTTAAAATTTCATGATTTTTTAAATAGCTAGATAGTGTTCCATTGTACATATGTACCACATTTTCTTTATCTTTTCTCAGTTGAGGAACATCTAGGTTGTTTCCAGTTTCTGGATATTATGAATAAAGCTGCTATTGGCCCTCTGGTATAGTGGGGAATCTTTTGAGTATATGCACATTAGCTTGGTCTTGAGGTAGAACAATTCTCAGGTTTCTGAGAAAGTCCCATATTGATTTTCAAAGCAGTTATACAAGCTTGCACTCCCACCAGCATTGGAGCAGTCTTCCCTTTGTTCCCCATCCTCTCCAGCATATGCTAATACTTGAGCTTTTTTAACCATTCTGATGTTTTAAGAAAGAATCTTAAGGTCATTTTGATTACCATTTTCCTGATGACTAAGGACACTGAACTTTATATATGTGCTTCTTGGCCATTCGAGATTCCACTGTTGAAAATTCTCTATTAAGTTCTGCATGCCAGTTTTTAACTAGATTATCCAGATAGTTGGTAACTGGTTTCTTGAGGTTTTTTTTTTTAAAATAAATTTTAGATATTGGCCCTATGTCAGTTGAAGGATTGGTGAATATCCTTTCCCAGTCTTTAGGTTGACATTTTGTCCTATTGTCAGTTTTCTTTATCTTACAGAAGCTTTCCAGTTTCATGAAATCTCATTTATCATTTTTTCACATAATATATTCTGATTTTGGTTTCCATCCACCACCTCCTCCAAGATCCTCTCTTCCCATGAGAATCCACATCCTTTCTGTCTCTTCTTAGAAAAACAAATGGCCATATAAAGAATGACAAATAAGTAAAAGAAAATAAAAGAAACTGAACTATGACAAAATAAAAAGAGCCAATATGGCTGAGACACACATGTTCATGTGCACAAGAATCCAGTGAAAACACAAAAACCCAAAGAACCTGTAAAGTTAATAAAAAACACAATTTAAAAACCCAGACTGAACATTATGAGATAAGGAGCTCCCAAATATGTTATTGATTTTATTGTGTGTTGGCCCTCTTTTGATAGGCGTGGGTCATAATCTTTAGACTGTTGTGCATCCTAAGAGAGACTCCATTTGAGAGAACTCATTTAAATTTGTGAGTGGTTATTAATGAACATAGCTTTTAGGTTATATATAATAAGGTCTTATGTCTATTTCTCCTGTCAGTGCAGACCCATACAAACCACATGCATGCTGTCATATTCTCTGAGTTCATGTGTAAGCCTACACTTTAGGTTTCCTTAGTGTCTGCAATCCAGTTTTGCTTATATGATTGTTTTGCCTTCCAATACATAAGGTGTGTTGAGCCATAGACAGATGAAATTGATAAAAACAGCCCATTTAGGACTGTTTTTAGGAACTCCCTCTCCCTGCACATTGTATAGTTGTGATCTCTGAATTTGTTTTCATCTACTAAAAAATGAAGCTTCTCTGATGGTGGGTTAGCAAGGCACTGATCTATGAATAAGCACAATCTTATTGGGTAGATATTCGTTGGTTCCTCACACAAGCTTTGTGACATTGTTGCACTAGAATAATTTACAGGGCCATCATCATCATATATAGAAGACTTTATACCAGGGTTGGTGTTTGCATTTTCCTCTGATATTATATAGAGTACCTTCAAGTGTCATAAACACTAACTAGTCCCTACGTTTGGAGGTTCTAGGTAGGTAGCAGATCAATTTCTGTGTTCAATGAGAAGTGTAGTGTTATATTCAACAATATGGCATAACTGTCAGATTATGCGTTATAAACTCAGTAACATCCTGTGTTCTTTGAGGAGTTCATAGGGTCACTTTGTCCAACAACCTAATTAGATATAACCACACAAGAACCCAACAAAAGAGAACTTCAGACCAATTTCTCTTCTGAATATCGATGCAAAAACACTCGATAAAATTCTAGCAAACTGAATCCAAGAAGGCATCAAAACAATCATGCACCATGATCAAGCAGGCTTCATCTCAGTGATGCAAGATTGGTTCAGTATATAAAAATCCATTAATGTAATCCACTAGGTAAACAAACTCAAAATAAAAATCAAATGATAATCTCAGATGCTGAAAAAGCCAAGCTTAGGCAGTAAAGGTAACCATTGAAAGCAGAAAACTGTTGAAGATGTAATAGAACAAGGATAGGTGTGGCCAACATAAACTTATGTGTTTGAATGCTTGGTCCACAGGGAGTGGCACTATTATGATGTGTGGCCTTGTTGGAGTAATTATGGCCTTTTTAAACAAGGTATGTCCTCAAAGGGGTGAGCTTTTAGGGTTTCTTTGCTCAGTCTCTGCCCAGTGTGGAATAAGAGCCTCTGTCTGGCTACCTGAGGGAGAGAGTCTTCTCCTGAGGGCTTCAGACCAAGATATAGAACTCTGTTCCTTCTCTAACACCATGTCTGTATGCACACTGCCATGCTTCCTGCCATGATGATAATGGGCTGAATCTCTGAAACTATAAACCAGCCCTAATTAACTGTTTGCCTTTATAAGAATTGTGTTGGTCATAGTTTCTCTGCACAGCAACAAAACCCTAGGTAAGACAGTATCTTTATGAAATATTTATTGACTCCACTTTAACATTAGGAAGGATTTCTTATGTATCTACATTAATTAGTGCAACAACTGACCATATAGAAATTATATGAACAAGATAAGGTAAGTAAAAAGAAATTAATGAACATATCTTAGATGTATATAATGTCACCACAGAATTTGTCATATACAGCAAAAAATTCTGCCTGCAAATTCAGATTAAACTATACTGCGAAGTTGTTTCTTAACACAGAATAAAGTATGCGAACTGCCTTTACATTTGATTGATATTATATGGTATTATCTACATTTCAGTCCATCAAATTGAGAAAGGGGCTGTTTAAAAGCATTTCTAGTTAGATATTACTATTTAAACACACCATTATAAAGACCAAATAAAAAAATTTGTAGGATTCCATCAATATTTAATTCTTAGTAAAAATGTTAACAAAGGCTGTTCTATCATTAATGATTACCTGAAATTTCAAGAGGAAACTAACTTCTAGATGATACCTCATTAACTAAATTATGGAGTAAGACATATCAAAGGTTAGCATTTCACAAGGTATATAAAATACACTCTAAATTGAATGACATTTCAAATTTAAAGCATGCAGAAATACCTCAGAATATGAAGTTATTCTTGTATGAAGGATTTTTCTATATACTTCCGAATCTTCATCCTTTTTGTATTAGCATTTTCATTGTAGGGAATAGCCTACATCTTTCCTATACAAAGTACATACTTATAAATTTAAACATTGATCTAATTTTAATGAATTTTTCTTTATTCTTTTTTGAGGTAATAATAAAATTACATAATTTGCTTCTTCTCTCTTTTCAAGTGCTAATTTACTCTCTATATAATTAACATCTTCTTTTTCCTTTGTTATTGCAAAAGGCAAAATTCTTTACTTCTTCTGCAGAAATAAGCAAGATGCCAATAACAATAGCTTAGCAACAGTTAAAATAACTGTAACTAGATAAACAACCCATGGAAAAATACAGAAAACAAAAAGACCAAAACAATTACCTAAAAACCAGTGGCTACTCTATCCTAGTTAGAAAATTTAATTTCCTCTAACTATCTTTGGGGAGGATTCAACAGTATTTTCTTGTTACTAAGTACTTGCAACCAGTTATGCAATGGTATGTCTAAAATGAGATTTGTTGTAAATGTAGTATAAATTCTATTGTCCCACCAAGTAAAGTAAAAGAAAGAAGTACAATTAATATAAGAAAGAAGACAAAGTATCATATAAAATACTCAGTTGAAGCTATAATAGGGCCAGTTGTGATGATATATATCTATAACCAAAGCACTCAAGAGTTGAGGTACCAGAATGATGAGTTTGTGATCATTCTTGCTTACATAGCAAGAGTCTACCTGTAAGTGAATGAAAGAATGAAAAATGAGTGAAAAAATTAATTTAACCTCTGAAAAATCAAGAAGACAAATTAAACACAAACAAGAGATACAAGTTTCAATAAAGATATATGCATTAATACAGTTGAATCAACTATCACTGTTAAGGATACTAAGTAGAAGATAGGCTAAGGAAGTAGATGTTGTCACAGAAGAAAAAAATATATCAAAACACAACTATATATACTGTCTATAAGAACTCTATTTAAAGCCAGGCTGTGGTGGCACAAGCCTGTAATCCCAGCAGTTGGGCGGCAGAGGCAGGCGGATTTCTGAGTTCGACACCAGCCTGGTCTACAGAGTGAGTTCCAGGATAGCCAGGGCTACACAGAAAAACCCTGTCTCGAAAAAACAAAAAAGCAAAAACAAATAAACAAAAGGACACTATTGAAGTATAAAGATGCATGGTGCATTAATATTCTCTTTGGCAAAAAAAAGTGTCATATTTACAATAAAAGTCAAATGAAAGCAATTGCACCCTATTGTGTGCTCCAGTGCCTTCCTCCACATTGTGATACCCAGAGACAGCTGGATCCCCAAACGTTCCATTACTGTATGGCTTGCAGGACTAATTCAGACCCCTGGGTCCCAGAAAAGGCAGGACCTCCTGCACTGCCTGAAATTTATATTCCTTCTGTTTCATAACTGAGCACAGGAGCAGATCCTCTGCTCCAGCCAATCCTATACACCATCCACATCCAAAGACAGCTTGACTCCCAGGAGGTCTGCCAAAGCCAGGCCCGAAGATTGGGTACTTCAGGCCCCCTCCCATACTCAGAAACAGCCTGACTCAAAGAGGCTGAATATATCTAGTCTCACAGGAGGAAATAAAGTCAGAGACAGCATTGCCAGTTAACACCAGAGATAATCAGATGGCAAGAGGGAAGTACAAGAACATAGGCAACAGAAATGAATGCTACTTAGCAACATCAGAACTCTGTTCTCCCATCACAGCAAGTCCTGGATACACTAACAGACCTGAAAATCAAGATTCTGATCTGAAATGCCATCTCATAAAGATGATAGATGACATAAATTACTCCCTTTAAGAAATACAGAGTACACAGGGAAACAGGTAAGAAATAAAGAGGTAAGACATAAATCCCTTAAAGAAATACAGGAAAACACAATCAAACAGGTGAAGAAATTGAACAAAACTGTCCAGGATCTAAAAGTGGAAATAGAAACCATAAAGAAGTCACAAAGGGACAAAACCTGGAGATGGAAATGCTAGGAAAGAGATCAGGTGTCACTGACACAAGCATAGGAGGGAGAATCTCAGACATAGAAGATACCATAGAAGGTACTGACACTGCAGTCAAAGAAAATACAAAGTGTAGAAGAATGCAAATTGATCCATTCTTATCTCCCTGGACAAAGCTCAAGTCCAAGTGGATCAAGGTCCTCCACATAAAACCAGATACACTTGATCTAATTAGAAGAGAAAGTGGGGAAAAGTCTTAAACACATGGGCACAGGGAGAAAGTTTCTGAACAAAAAACCAATGGCTTATGCTCTAAGATCAAGAATTGACAACTGAGACCTCATAAAATGGCAAATTTTCTGTAAGCCAAAGGACACTGTCAATAGGACATAACAGCAAACAACATGGAAAAGAACTTTACCAATCCTACATCCGACAGAGGGCTAATATCCAATATATACAAAGAACTCATGAAGTTAGACTCCAGAGAAACAAATAACCCTATTAAAAATGGGGAAAAGAGGTAAAGAGAGAATTCTCAGCTGAGGAAACTCAAGGGCTGAGAAGCACCTAAAGAAATGTTCAATTTCCTTAGTCATCAGGGAAATGCAAATCAAAACAACCCTGAGTTTCCACCTCACTCTAATCAGAATGTCTAAGATCAAAAACTCAGGTGACAGCAGATGCTGGCAAGGATGTGGAGAAAAAGCAACACTTCTTCACAATTGGTGGGATTGCAAGCTGGTACAACCACTCTGGAAATTAGTCTGGAGTTTCCTCAGAAAAGTGAACATAGTACTACCTGAGGACCCAGCTATACCACTGCTGGGCATAAACCAAAAAATGCTTCAATATATAAAAAAGATACATATTCCACTATGTTCATAGCAGCCTTATTTATAATAGTCAGAAGATACAAAGATCACAGATGTCTTTCAACAGAATGGATACAGGAAATGCTATTTATACAATGGAATACTACCCAACTATTAAAAATAAAGAATTCATGAAATTCTTAGGCAAATGTATAGGACTAGAAAATATCATGTTGAGTGAAGTAACCCAATAACAAAAGAAGACATATGGTATGCACTCACTGATAAGAGGATATTAGCCCAAATGCTCAGAACACCCAGATACAATTCAGAGACCACATGAAGCCCAAGAAGGAAGACCAAAATGTGTGCTTTGGTCCTTCTTAGAAAGGGGAACAAAATATTCACTGGAGCATATATGGAGATAAAGTCCAGAGCAGAGACTGAAAGAAAAGGCCACTCAGAGAATCCACCTGGAGATTCATCCCAGATATAGTCACCAAATCCAACACTATTGCTGATTCTACAAAAGGTGTGCTGGAAGGAGCCCAACATAGCAGTCTCCTGAGAAGCCCTACAAGAGCCTTATGAATACAGACTCAGATGCTTACAACCTACCATTGCACTGAGTATTAAGTCCCCAATGGAGGAGTTTCAGAAAGAACTGAAGGAGCTGAAGGTGTTTGCAACCACATAGGAAGAAAAATATCAACCAACCAGACCTGCAGAGTTCCCATGGCCTAAGCCACCAATCAAAGAGTACACATGGATCTGGCTACATATGTTGCAGAGGACAGCCTTGTCAGACATAAATGGGAGGAGAGGTCCTTGGTCCTATGAAAGTTTGATAGCTGCCCCAGTGTAATGGAATCAAGAGGGGGGGAGGGGGACACATGTGGGTGGGTGGAGGAACACCCTCATAGAAGCAGGGGGGTGATAGGATAGGTATAGAAGAGAGTGAAGATTTCTAATTCAAAGGACCAGTAAATATCTTCAACAAAATCATAAAAGAAAACTTGCCTTACCTAAAGAAAGGGAAGAAAAAAAGTGCAGAATACTCAAGATATAGTCTCCAGAACTCAAAAAGTTCAAGAAGCTGAAGGGCCCAACTGGGAACGTGTCAGTCCCACTCAGGAGGGAGGAGAAAGCAATCAAAAGTGGAGAGGGAATGAGAGACCTGGGAGGGAAAGTGGACAGGGGTGTGGGGTGGGATGGGGGGGCAGAGGGGAACCTGATCTGGTATTGGGTGTGGGAAAAGGACTGAATCCCTGAGGGCCAGCAGAAAAAATGGAAACAGGCAACCTCAAGAGGTAGGAGGTTGGGGGACTGTCCAGAATATACCAGAGTTCTGGGAGGTGAGAGAATCTCAGGACCCAAAGGGAGGGACCTTAGATGAAATGCCCTACAGTGGGGAGAGGGAACTTGTAGAACCCACCTCCAACAGAAAGACATCAAGTCAGGAAAGGGGTTGCCATCCCACAGTCTGACCCATAATTGTTCCTGTCTGAAAGAACTACAGGGATGGAAATGGAGAGGAATCTGAGGAAAAGTAGGTCTCGCGACAGGCACAAAGTTGGATCCAGCTCAAAGGGGTGCCCCAAGACCTAACACTAACTGCCCTCCAAAAGAAGCAACAAGCAGCTGAGAGAGTCAGATGCAGATATTTGCACACACCAATGGACAGAAGTAGCTGACTCCTGTGGTTGAATTACGGAAATGCTGGAAGAAGCTGAGGAGAAGGGTGACTGGGTAGTTGGACCAGCATTCTCAATTAACCTGAAGCCCTGAGTTCTCTCATACACTGGACCACCAACCAGGTAGCATGTACCAGTTGATATGGGGCCCCCAACACATATATAGCAGAGGACTGTGTCTGGCTTTAGTCAGAGAAGATGCACCTAACTCTCAATAGACTGGAGGCCCTGGGGAGTTTAGAGGTCTGGTTGTTTAGCGGCTGAGGTGGGGACATCCTCATGGAGACAGGGAGTGGGGAGGAAGTATGGGATGTGGACCAGTTGGAGGGTGGATCAGGTGTGAGATAAAATCGGGAGTGTAAAACAAACAAGCAAACAAAAAACAGAAAGAGATACCTATAAACATACCAGATCCCTATGGAATGTCAAATAGATTGGACCAGAAAAGAAAATCCACTCATCACATAATAATCAAAGCACCAAATGCACAGAACAATGAAAGAATATTAAAAGCAGTAAGAGAAAAAAGTCAAGTAATGTATAAAAGCAGACCTATCAGAAATACACCACACATCTCAACAGAGATTCTAAAATTCAGAACATCTTGGGCAGATGCCATACAAGAGAACGCAAATTCCATCTCAATTCTTTACTATCTCTCAACATCAATTGACTCACTTCCCCAATAAAAAGACATAGGGTTACCGACTGGGTGCTTAAACATGTCCCAGAATTTTGCTGCATACAGAAAATACACCGCAGTGGCAAAGACTGACACTAACTCAGAGTAAAAGGCTAGAAAAGAATTTCCAAGCAAATGGTGCCAAGAAATAAGCTGAAATAGCTATTCTAATATTCAATAAAATAGACTTTCAACCAAAAGATATCAAGAAAGATGGGTAAGAATACTTGATACACGTCAAAGGAAAATCCACTGACAAAAACTCTCTATTCTGAACATCTGTTCCCCAAATTCAAGGGCCACACATGTGTCAAAGAAACATTTATATGATGCCAAAGTTTTGCTACTCCCAAAACCACTGAAAGAACCAACACAGAAAGAGAACTTCATATCAATTCTGTCTATGATTATTGATGCAAAAATACTCATTAAAATTCTCACAAAAATCCAAGCACTCATCAAAATTATTCACCATGATCAAGTAGGCATCATCCCAGAGTTTCAGAGATAGTTCAATATACAAAAATCCATCAAAGTCATCCACTATATAAACAAACAAAAAAATATGATCATCTCATTAGATATTGAAAAAGCCTCTGAGAAATTGCAAGACCCATTCAAGTTAAGTAATCTTTAAAAGATCAGGAACTCAAAGCATATAGCTAAACATAATAAAAAACAATATATAGCATACAAATAGCCAACATCAAATTAAATGGAGAAAACTTGAAGCAATCTCAGTAAAATCATGTACAAGGCTGTCCATTCAGTATTTACTAAGTTCTAGGTGGAGAAATTAGAAAACAAAAGGAGGTCAAAGAGATACAAGTTGGAAAGGAAGAAGTCAAGATATCACAATTTGTGGATATTATCTGTATAACAAGAACTTCAAGTCTCTGAAATACAAATGGAAGAAGACCTCAAAAGTTGGAAAGATTTCCCATGCTTATGGATCAATAGGATTAACATAGTAAAATGGCCACATTACTAAAAAGCAATCTACAAATTGAGTGCAACTGTCATCAAAATTGCAATTCAATTCTTCAGAGAGATAGAAAGAGCAATTCTTACCTTCATCTGGAATCACAAAGAATCCAGGATAATGAAAACAATTCTCAACCAGAAAAGAATTTCTGGAGAAATGGCCTTCTCTGACCTCAAGCTCTGCTACAGAGCAATACTGATAAAAAAAACCTTCATGTTCCAGAGACAGACAGGTAGATCAATGGAATAAAATTGAAGATCCAGAAATAAATCCACACACGTATGGTTACTTGATCTTTGAAAAAGAAGCCAAAACCATACAGTGGAATAAAGAAAATATTTTCAATTAATGGTTGGTTCAACCGGTGGTCTGCTTATAGAAGAATGCAAATTGGTCCATTTTTATCTCCTTGTACAAACATCTAGTCCAAGTGGATCAAGAGCCAACACATCAAACCAGATATATTGAATCTAGTAGATGAGAAAGTGGGTAATAGTCTCAAACATATCAGCATAGGGGAAACTATACTAAACAGAATGGCTCAGACCCTAAGAGTAACAATTGACAAATGGGACCTCAGAAAATTGATAAGCATCTGTAAGGCAAAAGGACACTTTTAAAAGACCAAAAGGCAACCTACAAATAGGGAAAGGATCTTTAGTTTCAATGTATGAGGTTTTATGTGGAAGTCCTTGATCCACTTGGATTTGAGCTTTGAACAAGGAGACAAGAATGGATCGATTTGTTAAAAAGGTAAACAATGCTTACTGTGTTGAATGAATGCTAGAAGAGCAGAAATAGATACAATTATTCATTTGGTTTCCATCCAAGGAAACTAAGTTAAATCAGAAAAATATCCAACACAAGGAAACAAAAAGTAAAAATGAAGACAAAATCAATTAAGTAAATATAGAAAATCAGCCTAACAAACAGAACTTACTAAAAGTATACTGATAAAACCTTATCTAGAAACAGATATGTGGATTAAGGTATGAAACTTTTTTTAGTAATATCAAATGAGAAACATGAGAAAAAATACAAATTAGAAATCACTAAAATTTAATTTTTCAAAATATAGTGTAAGAAATTGAAGTATATCTCATGTCAGAAAACATTTGTATAAACTATTAGCTTCTCTGCCTCTTATGCCTAAGTAAAAACTATGTTAATCTAAAGTTATATTCAGAAGGAGAGACTGAAAAGGTGAGGAAGTACAGGGGCAGAAGGAATTAGACAGTGTGCTGCTTTTTTTGTCCAAAGAATTCTAACAGTAAGTGTATGCTGGAAGGAGAGGAGCTTAGCCTTGAAGCAGCAGATGATCTGAATTTAGTTTATAGAACTACTCTAGGAATTGCAAATCAAGCTTACACTTGTGCTCTGGGCTGAGATTTAAGAGGATCACCTACCACCTACCACTCGAATAAATAGTAATTGGAACTAAGAGACAAAGCATCTACCCTGAGGGCAGACATTCTGCCCATTCAAGGCAAATAAAATGCTTCTATGAATTACTGCTGTAATATAAAGAAAGAGGAAATTATGCCTAATAGCCATGGGAAAATATATCCTTGAAAATAACCTTCATAAGAAAAATAGACTTTTTTTTCAAGCAAGTAGCAGCTTGTTGTCCTCAAAATAATTCAAGAGGAAATGAGTTATATGAAACAGAAGTAAGAAGCCTTAAGGAAAAAAAAGTGAGTTAAGATGTAAGAGCTGGTGGGGGCTTGCAACATAAGATTGTCATAATAAAAATCAACATTGGATGTAATCCCTATGGGATTGATTGCAGAAAACCAAGTTAACAGAACAAGGGATACATTTCAGAAATGTACCCAGTATGCAAAGAAAAACAGATTATTTACAACTAAGAAAGAAAAAACATAAAAAAGAAAAGGTAGAAATCCGATTTAATTATGAAGAATTGTTCATTTTCCTAATGACAAAATATTCCTCACCATGTGCAATGATGTAGACAGACTTATTTCTTGAACTAAAGAATAAAAACTAAACAACAAACTAACCCAGAGAAATACATAAAGTAGCCGAATACCTATCGACAGGCAAGATATTTTAAGAGTACCTTTTTCAAGAAGTGCCTTCTCCACCAAAATATGCCCATTCTAATTTTTGGGCAAAGGTTTTCAGATAAGTGAGAATATCAAGACTTTTGAGATAACTGAAAATATCTAAGAAGAGAAGCTGTTCTCAGGTTATTTGAATGGACTTAACATGTGATTGCTAACCTCCTTAAAAGCAGGGAAAGGGTGGTGGTTGACTGCAGATGTGGAAAAAGGAGTCTGTTCTAAACATCAGAGAATGTACTGATGAGCCTGGTAGCCAAGGGGTGGCAGGAGTGACCAGCTGCCAGCAGCCTCTGCTTTGAAAGTACTTGATTTTAACTTTTATCACTTATTTTCCACTTCTGCTTTCAAGATTCATATTAAAAATATGGTACATTTTGGAGGAAAATGAGGAAACAAATACTTACTATTAAATAACATCTTTAAAATTCTAGAAAAATGTTACTCAAGAAATTAGTATACATCTAAAAATATCACAGAGAAAAACAGAACAAACGTGAACAAGTAAATGTGAAAAACTAATTTAAATGACTAAGAAAATAATCTTAGCCATTCTGACAGGTGTGAGGTGAAATCTCAGGGTTGTTTTATTTGCATTTCTCTAATGACTAATGATGTTGAACATTTTTAAGGGTGTTTCTCAGCCATCTGAATTTCTTTTGGTGAAAAGTCTTTGTTTAGTTCTGTACCCGATTTTTGATAGGGTTATTTGGTTTTCTGGGGTCTAACTTCTTGAGTTCTTCATATACATTGGATATTAGCCCTCTGTCAGATGTAGGGTTGGTGAAGATCTTTTCCCAATTTGTTGGTTGCCGGTTTGTCCTTTTGACAGTGTCTTTTGCCTTACAGAAACTTTTTAATTTTATGAGATCCCATTTGTCTATTCTTGATCTTAGAGCATAAGCTACTGGTGTTCTGTTCAGGAACTTTCCCCCTTATCCTATGTCCTCAAGGGTCTTCCCCAGTTTCTTTTCTATTAGTTTTAGTGTGTCTGGTTTTATGTGGAGGTCCTTGATCCACTTGGAGTTGAGCTTAGTACAAGGAGATAAGAGTGGATCAATTCTCATTTTTCTGCATGTTGACCTCCAGTTGAGCCAGCACCATTTGTTGAAAAGGCTATCTTTTTCCACTGGATGTTTTCAGCTCCTTTGTCAAAGATCAATTGGCCATAGATGTGTGGGTTCAATTCTGTGTCTTCAATCTTATTCGATTTATCTACCTCCCTGTCACTGTACCAATACCATGCACTTTTTAACACTACTGCTCTGTAGTATTGCTTGAGGTCTGGGATATTGATTCCCCCAGAAGTTCTTTTACTGTTGATGAGAATTTTAGCTATCCAGATGAATTTGAGAATTGCTCTTTCTAACTCTATGTAACTGAGTGGGGATTGTGTTGAATCCTTATATTGTTTTTGGCAAGATTGCCATTTTAACTATATTAATCCTGCCAACCCATGAACATGGAAGATTTTTCCATTTTCTGAGGTCTTCTTCCATTTCCTTTTTCAGAGACCTGAAGGTTTGTCATACAAATCATTCACTTGTTTGGTTAGAGTCACACCAAGATACTTTATATTGTTTGTGGCTATTGTGGAGGGTGTCATTTCCCTAATTTCTTTCTCAGCCTGCTTATCCTTTGAGTATAGGAAGGCTACTGATTTGCTTGATTTAATTTTATAACCAGCCACATTGCTGAAGTTGTTTATCAGCTGCAAGTATTGGCAAGGATGTGGAGAAAGAGGAACACTCCTCCACTGCTGGTGGGACTGCAAGCTGCTACAACCACTCTGGAAATCAATTAGAAAACTGGACATGATACTTCCGGAGGACTGAGCCATACCACTCCTGGGCATATACCCAGAAGATTCCCCAGCATGCAATAAGGATACATGCTCCACTATGTTCATAGCAGCCTTATTTATAATAAATAGCCAGAAGGTGGAAATAACCCAGATGTTCCTCAACAGAAGAATAGATACAAAACAATGTGGTATATATACACAATGGAGTACTATTCAGCCATTATAAACAATTAATTCATGAAATTCTTAGAGAAATGGATGGAGCTGGAGAACATCATACTAAGTGAGGTAACCCAGTCTCAAAAGAATACCCATGGTATGCACTCACTGATAAGTGGATATTAGCCTAAAATCTTGGAACACCAAAGACACAATCCACATACCAAATGATGTCTGACAAGAAGGAAGGAGTGGACCCTGGTTCTGGAAAGGCTCAAAGCATCAGTGTAGCGGAATACCACAACAGGGAAGTATGAAGGGTTGGATGGGGGAACACGGGGAGGAAAAGGGCATGTGGGACCTTTAGGGGACAGGGAACCAGAAAAAGTGAAATGAAATGTAAATACAGAATATATCCAATAAAAAAATTTAAAAACAAGAAAATAATCGCCAGGAGCCCACAAGTAAAAGTAACATTAAGAACCTTTCTTTTTGCTGGCATACTATATATGAGTGGACATGAAGATATGGAATTTGACATAAGATGTCAAAATCAGCCCTCTGTCAGATGTGGGGTTGGTGAAGATCTTTCCCAATTACTGGTTGCTGTTTTGTCCTTCTGATGGTGTCCTTTGCTTTACAAAATCTCTGTAATTTTATGAGGTCTGATTTGTCAATTCTTGACCTTAAAGCATAAGCTATTGATGTTCTGTTCAGGAACTTTTCCCCTGTGCCCATGTCCTTTCGGGTCTACTGCAGTTTCTTTTCTATTAGTTTCAGTGTGTCTGGTTTTATGTGGAGGTCCTTGATCCACTTGGAATTGATCTTAGTACAAGGAGATAAGAGTCGATCAATTTGCATTCTTCTGCATGCTGACCTCCAGTTGAACCAGCACCATTTGTTGAAGAGGCTATTTTTTTTCCACCTGATGGTTGTAGCTCCTTTATCAAAGATCAAGTGACCATAATTCTGTGGGTTTATTTCCGGGTCTCCAATTCTATTCTATTGATCTACTTGCCTGTCACTGTACCAATACCATGCAGTTTTTAACACAATTGCACTGTAGTACTACTTGAGGTCAGGAATATTGATTTCCCCCAGAAGTTCTTTTATTGTTGAGAATAGTTTTAGTTATCCTGAGCTTTTTGTAATTCCAGATGAATTTGAGAATTGATTTTTCTAAATCTATGAAAAATTGATTTGGGATTTTGATTGGGATTGCATTGAATTGTTAGATTGCTTTGGGCAAGATGGGCATTTTTACTATATTAATCCTGCCAATCCAAGAGCATTAAATATTTTTCCATCTTCTGAGGTCTTCAATTTCTTTCTTCAAACACTTGAAGTTCCTGTCATACAGATCTTTCACTTGTTTGGTTAGAGTCATGCCAAGATACATTATATTGTTTGGGGCTATTGTGAAGGGAGTTGTTTCCCTAACTTCTATCTCAGCCTGCTTACCGTTTGAGTAAGACCCCAGAGAAGCAAATAACCCTATGAAAAATGGGGTACAGAGCTAAACAAAGAACTTTCACCTGAAGAAATTCAGATGGTGGAGAAGTGCTTTAAGAGATGTTCAACATCACTAGTCATCAGGGAAATGCAAATCAAAGCAACCCTGAGATTCCACCTCACACCAGTCATGATGGCTAAGATTAAAAACTCAAAAAACAGCAAATGCTGGCAAGGATGTGGAGAAAAATGAACACTCTTCCACTGTTGGTGGGATTGCAAGAATGTACAACCACTCTGGAAATCAGTCTGGCGGTTCCTAAGAAAATTGGGCATGAAACTTCCAGAGGACCCTGTCATACCATTCCTGGGCATATAAACAGAGGATTCCCCTGCATGCAATAAAGACACATGCTCCACTATGTTCATAGAAGCCTTATTTATAATAGCCAGAAGCTGGAAAGAACCCAGATGTCCCTCAATGGAGGAATGGATACAGAAAATGTAGTATATTTATACAATGGAATACTACTCAGCAATTAAAAACAATGAATTCTCCAATCACCCCCCACACACACACACCATTTCTCTGTTCTGGATCTACAAAACTGGATCCAATCTTTTCAGGCCCAGGGTCCTCTCCTTTCTTCTTCTTGGGAATCATTTGACTTCCTAATTGTGCCTTGAGAATTTAGGGCTTCTGGGCTCCTTAATATCCACTTATCAGTGATTGCATTTCTTGTGTATTCTTTTGTGATTGGGTTAACTCGCTTAGGATGATATTTTCCAGATCTAACCATTTGCCTACAAATTGCATTAATTCATTATTTTTAATTGCTGAGTAGTATTCCATTGTATAAATATACCATATTTTCTGTATCCATTCCTCCTTTGAGGGATATCTGGGCTCCTTCCAATTTCTGGCTATTATAAACAAGACTGCTATGAACATAGTGGAGCATGTGTCTTTATTGTATGTAGGGGTATCCTCTGGGTATATGCCCAGGAGTGGTATGTCAGGGTCCTCTGGAAGTGACATGCCCAATTTTCTGAGGAACCACCAAACTAATTTCCAGAGTGATTTTACCAGTTTACAATCCCACCAACAGTGGAGGAGTGTTCCTCTTTCTCCACATCCTCACCAGCATTTGATGTCTCTTTAGATTTTAATATTAGCCATTCTGACTGGTATAAGGTGGAATCTCAGGATTGTTTTGAATTGCATTTCCCTGATGACTAATGATGTTGAACATCTCTCTCTCTCTCTCTCTTTTTTTTTTTTTGATTTTGTTTTTTTGTTTGTTTGTTTTTTTGTGTTTTTTTTGGTTTTTTTTTGTTTTTTTTATTTTTATTTTCTATATTCTATGTTTACATTCCAAAGGCTTTCCCCTTTCCCAGTTCCCACCCACCATAGTTCCCATAGTTCCTCTCCCTCCCAACTATTCCCCAATCATTCCCCCTCCCCCCTCGGTTTCTTTACTAAACTGGATGCAAATCTTTACATGCCCAGGGTCCTCTCCTTTCTTAAAGAGAGGACTTATGGGACGTATGGTGGGGGGTGGAACTGGGAAAGGGGAAAGTCTTTGGAATGTAAACAAAGAATATAGAAAATTTAAAAAAAGAATAAAAAAACCAATGAATTCATGAAATTTGTAGGCAAATAGTTGGAACTGGAAAATATCATCCTGTGAGGTAACCCAATCACCAAAGAATACACATGAAATGCAATCACTGATAAGTGGATATTAATTAGCCCAGAAGCTCTGAATTCTCAAGTCACAATTAGCAAATCATATGATTCCCAAGAAGAAGGAAGGAGAGGGCCCTGGTCCTGATAAGACTTTATCCAGTATGGTAGGGGAGTACTAGAACAAAGAAATGGGGGGGGTGATTGGGGATTGGGCGGAGGGAAGAAGACTTATGGGACATATGGTGAGGGGGATACTGGGAAAGGGGAGTGTTTGGAATGTAAACAAAGAATATAGAAAATCAAACAAATGTGAAAAAATAGGAATTACAAACATTTTCTGATAAAATTGAAGATTTACATGAGAAAAAAATAAAAAATTTCCTTTCATTCTCATTTCTATACAGTAAAAAGATGTCAAAATCATAAAACCTTCTCTCCATAAGATAATACTATTTTTGTAATCTGTTAGAAAGGTGATGCTTATGTAAAAGCAAAAATTGAAAAATTTAAGAAACATTCTATTTGAAAATTAAAAATCAAAATTGTTGGACAGAAATATTAACATCTTTGTGTACTGTGTGTGGTTGCAAGAGTGTCCCACTATATAACACTCCATCTTGAATTCGTGGGACAGAGGTGCTTTCTCACTGAACCTGGATCTAAGTTGCAGGTTGATTTTCAGCTGGCTACCTGTGTCCTCAACTACTATCAGCACAAGGCTGTAAGCATGTGTAGCCATGGAGAGTACTGGATCTTTACATAGCTTTTGGGGATACCAACTCAATTTCTAATTCTTCTCCAACAAGGGATCTTATCCACTTAGTCATCCTTCTCTCTAACCTTTCTCCATTAGTAATGCAATTATATAAAACCAGATTATAAATACATTAATTAAAGTAAAAATATTCTACTAATATTAAGTGCATATATAAGTCATGAGCATATTTGTATATATTACCAATTGGAATGTGTTTAGCCAAATTGGTAGCATGAGACAAACTTAGAAAACTTATAAATAAATTTAGAAATATATAAATAAAAAATTATTATCTCCTAATGATGAAGAAAGAATTTGCTGAACAGAGAGAAGTGGATATTTTTAAAGGAAAAGCTAGCATAATACAAGGAGTAGATATGATCATCAGTGACTTAAAAGATAAATAAATTAAATAAGATATTAATGCAGTTTTTATTTTAGAAGTAATTCAAGCCAAAAAATTAAAAGCTTGAATAAAGAACTTTAAAACAAAGATCTTATAGCACATATCTCAATGTCACAGAACATATAAAGTCTCTGAGTATATTGATAAGCTATATTATTAACAAGAAATCAGAAAATTTCAAAATGGAAGCAGAATATTTTACAAACTACACACATCAATATTGACTGTTAGTCTATTATATTGAATTTTCATGATTTAAAATTGTCTGGTCCTGCAGCAACTGACCAATGCAGATGTGGATGCTTGAAGCCAACCATCAGACTGAGCTCAGGGAACCTGGCAGATAAACTCTAAGAAGGACTGGAGGAGCATAGGGGGATTACAACTCCATTGGAAGAGCAACACAGGTTGGCCTGACCACCCAGTTCTCCCAGTCTAGTCCACGAACCAAGGAATGTTCATGGAGGGATCCATGTCTCCAGACACATATATAGCAGAGAATGGCCTTAACTAACAGATCCTTGGTCTCTGGGGGTTTGATGCTCCATCTTAGTGGGATGATGGAGCAGTGGGGCAGGAGAGTGAGGGTGGTTGGGGGAGTACCCTCATACTGGCAAAGCCCAGGGGAAAGGGCAGATGTTGGAGGGTGGCTGTGGAGGAGTAACTGGGAAGTGGGACAGCATGGGATGGGGGTTTGGTGGAGGGATAACCAGGAAGTAGACTATCATCTGAGATGTAAACAAGTGCAATGCTTAATTTTTAAAAAAAACTCTTGTTTCTTATTGTGTCAGTGGAAATGCCCCTTTCTTCATTTCTTTTCCTTTCTTCTGTTTTTGTTTTTGTTGTTTCTGCTTCTGTTTTATGTTTAATTTTGCTTTCCTCCTTAATTTGTCAGCCTTGATAACTTTCTGAGGCCAGGTCTTTACTTCACTAATCTTTTGTATATTCAGTTTGTTGTTTATTTTTTTTCTAACATTCACTATTCCTTTTCTTCTCCTTCACAAAGAGTGGCTATGAAGAAGATGGAGAGGGTAATGGCTTGCGGTCTTTCTTTAACATGGCTTCTCATAGTTCAGAAGCTGCTGTGCTTTTTCTACTGCCATTATCTCAAAAGTTTCCTTAAAATTTCCTTCAATTTTTCATTACAACACATGATACTGAAAAGGGCTCTGTTAATCCCCATAATTTCCCCCTGAAAATATATATACAAGTAACACTGTACAGACTGTTAAGGGCATATTTTGGAATGTAATACAGGCAGGCAATAACAATTACTGAAAAAAGAGACTATATATTTGAAGTAGAGCAGAAGGGTTTAGAAGGAGGAAATGGAAGAGGAAAATGTTGCAATTGTGTTATAATCTCAACAACATTAAAAGGTAAAAAAAAGAACATGATTTCATCAGAGGACTAGTTTGTTGTTAGGCCAAAGCTGCACAACACAGTTTTCCAAGGATGTCTACTATCTGAAGAATGCATCTTGACTATATGAGTTTGACAGGACTCTTCAGACTTAAACAAGATGCAGAAGCAACCCGACAAATGGTGCCTCACCTAGGTCAGTGTAACATGAACATCCAGCCCTATCTCATATAACACATCAAGCTCATACAGCACTTTACTTGAGCTATATATATCTAAAAAGAAAATAACAATTAGCTCAAAATATATAGACCCAAAGGCATACCTAAAGCATTAAATATTCTAAAGAAACAAAGAAGAAAATTTTGTAGCATTGATAAAAAAGCTTTTGTTATTTTTTCTTTTCTTTTAAATTTAGTTTTCAAGTTGAATTTACATTATGTGAATTAATGAAAGACGAAAGGAATAAGAAGCAATGTCCACAGAAAACTTAAAAAATCATAAAATGTACAGAAATATGCAAAAATCACAGTACTTCTATGATGTTACTCAAAATAAAATAGAATGTTTCTGAAAGTGAACAAAACACAAATGTTTGTGTTGCATTTTCCTTCCCGGGGCAGCTTGTCTGGGTTCAGATAGAGCGGTAGGTAGAAGAGCATGGATTTACCAGATGTGCACCACAGAGGCCTTGGGGAATTTGAAGCATTGGCTTGGCATGGTAGTGACTCACCACTGGGAACCTAGCAAGCTAGCTGGAGATGTTTCTGGAGCTCTGGGCCAGTGAATCTTCATAAATTTTCAGTGCATATACAACCAGGCCACCAGGGCAGAGAGTTAGAGGCACAAGCATGGAAATGAGCTGGTTCTACTTTTTAAATATTTGATGCAACACATATACTACAATATAATTAACAGTGCTATTTCTATGAAAGGTGAAGTTACCCCTCTGATGGACACATTTCTGGTTTATGGGCATCTACACCCATGCACTTTAGTGTAAATGAACATAAGCAATTAGAAGTTAGGATCTATATGAGAAAGTACATGTATAATTTATGGGTTACATGAGTTAACATAATATGTGTAGTCTATACATTTTCTGTAAATTACATGGTTTCATATTCTTTAGCTCATTACTGTGGTTATAGGTGATGTGATGGGTATGACAGACACAGCATGCACATGGAAGTCAGAGAAAAGTTTGTGAAATTAATTTCTTTCATCTTGATCTTTTCAAGAAATCAGGCTCAAGTTCAAGTTCTCAGTGCAGATAGTGGTTTATTTAAGAGCCATCTGGCTTGCCCTATATTCTCATTTATCTTATGGATGACTGAATTACATTGTATATACATATTACATCTTTTATTAGATATAATTCCCCCATGAAAATCACTTAACCAATTCCCTCTTCCCCCTCCACCCATTCTTGTCCTGGCATTCCCCTGAGAAGGCATCTAGCCTTCTCAAGACCAAGGGCCTCTCCCCTTTTGATGTCCAACAAGGCCATCCTCTCCTGCATATGCATCTGGAGCCATTTGTAACACCATATGTTACAAAAAATATCTGGTTGATATTTTTGTCCCTGGGAGTTCTGCAAGTACTGGGTGGCTCATACTTTGTTTCTCCCATGAGGCTGCAAACCATTTCAACTCCTTGGGTCCTTTCTCTAGCTTCTCCATTGGGGACCCCGTGATCAGTACAATAGTTGGCTGAGAGTGTCCCCTACTGTATTTGTCATGCACTGAAAGAGCCTCCCAGGTGACAGCTATATCAGGCACCTGTCAGCAAGCACTTTTTGGTATCAACAGTAGGGTCTGGGTTTTGTAACTGTATATGGGATGGATCCCTAGATGAGGCAGTCTCTGGATGGTCTTTTGCTCAGTCTCTGCTCTACACATTGTCTCTGTATACTGTGGGTATTTTGCCCCCCTCCTATAAAGGACCAGAGTATTCATATTTTGTTCTTCCTTTTTTTCAACTGTCTTTTATTATTATTATTATTTTCTATATTCTTTTTTGACATTCCAAATTATTTCCCCTTTTCTGGTTCCCCACTCCCCACAAGTCCCATAAGCCCTCTTCCCTCAGCCCATTCCCCAATCATCCCCCTCCCATTTCTCTGTCCTGGTAATCCCCTAAATTGCTGCATCAAGTCTTTCCAGGACCAGGGTCCTCCCCTTCCTTCTTCTTGGGAATCATTTGATATGTTAATTGTGTCTTGGGTATTCAGAGCTTCTGGGCTAATATCCACCTATCAGTGACTGCATTCCATGTGTATTCTTTTGTTATTGGATTACCTCACTTAGGATGATATTTTCCAGTTCCACACATTTGCCTAAGAATTTCATGAATTCATTGTTTCTAATTGCTGAGTAGTATTCCATTGTGTAAATATACCACATTTTCTATATCCATTCCTCCAATGATGGACATCTGGATCCTTTCCAGCTTTTGGCTATTATAAAAAAGACTGCTATGAACATAGTGGAGCATGTGTCCTTATTACATGCTGGGGAATCCTCTGGGTATATGCCCAGGAATGGTATAGCAGGGTCCTCCAGAAGTGTCTTGCCAAGTTTTCTGAGGAACTGCCACACTGATTTCCAGAGTGGTTGTACCAGCTTGCAATCCCACCAGCAGTGGAGGAGTGTTCCTCTTTCTCCACATCCTTGCCAACACCTGCTGTCTCCTGAGTTTTTAAATCTTACCTATTATGACTCGTGTGAGTTGAAATCTCAGGGTTGTTTTGATTTGCATTTCCCTAATGACTAATGATGTTGAACATTTCTTAAGGTGCTTCTCAGCCAATCAAAATTCTTTAGGTGAAAATTTTTTGTTTACCTCTGTAAACCATTTTTAATAGGGTTATTTGGCTCTCTGGAACCTACCTTCTTGAGTTTTTTGTATATATTGGATATTAGCTCTCTGTTGGATATACAGTTGGTAAAGATCTTTTCACAATTTGTTGGTTGCCATTTTGTCCTTCTGACAGTGTTCTTAGCCTTACAGAAACTTTGTAATTTTATGAGGTCCCATTTGTCATTTGTTGATCTTAGAGCTATTGGTGTTCTGTTCAGGAAAATTTTCCCTTTGCCCATGTGCTCAAGGGTCTTCCCAAGTTTCCTTTCTATTAGTTTCAGTATGTCTGGTTTTATGTGGAGGTCATTGATCCACTTGGAGTTGAGCTTAGTACAAGGAGATAAGAATGGATCGACCTGCATTCCTCTGCATGCTGACCTCCAGTTGAGCCAGCACCACTTGTTGAAAAGGCTATCTTTTTCCCACTGGATGGTTTTAGCTACTTTGTCAAAGATCACGTGACCATAGGTGTGTGGGTTCATTTCTGGGTCTTCAATTCTATTCCATTGATCTACCTGTCTGTCACTGTACAAACACCATGCAGTTTTTAACACTATTACTTAGTAGTACTGCTTGAGGTTCAGGATACTGATTTCCCCAGAAGTTCATTTACTTTTGAGAATAGTTTTACCTCTCCTCGGTTTTTTGTTATTCCAGATGAATTTGAGAATTACTCTTTCTATCTCTTTATAAAGAACTGAGTTGGGATTTTGATGGGGATTGCAATGAATCTGTAGATTGCTTTTGGCAAAATGACCACTTTTACTATATTAATCCTGCCAATCCGTGAACATGGAAGATTTTTTCCACTTTCTGAGGTCTTCTTCAATTTCCTTCTTCAGAGACCTGAAGTTCTTATCATACATATCTTTTACTTGTTCGGTTAGAGTCACACCAAGATACTTTATGTTGCTTATGACTATTGTGAAGGGTGTCATTTCTCTAATTTCTTTCTCAGCCTGCTTATCCTTTGAGTGTAGAAAGGCTACTGATTTGCTTGAGTTGATGTTATAACCAGCCACTTTGCTGAAGTAGTTTATCAGCTGTAGGAGTTCTCTGTTGGAGTTTAGGTCTGTAAATTTTATCTTTGGTATTCCAAGTTATCAGTGAGTTCATACCATGTGTGTTCTTTTGTGACTGGGATACCTCATTTGGGATGATATTTTCTAGTTCCACACATTTGCCTAAGAATTTCATGAATTAATTGTTTTTAATAGCTGAATGGTATTCCATTGTGTAAATGAACATTTTCTGTATCCATTCCTCTGTTGAAGGTCCCATTTGTCAATTCTTGATCTGAGAGCATAAGTTATTGGTGTTCTGTTAAGGAAATTTTCCCTGTTGCCCACGTGCTCAATGCTTGTCCCCACTTTCTTTTCTTTTAGTTTCAATGTGTCTGGTTTTATGTGGAGATCCTTCATCCACTTAGAATTGAGCTTTGTACAAGGAGATAAGAAAGTATAGATTTGCATTCTTCTACATACTAATCACCATTTGAAACAGCACCATTTGTTGAAAATGCTGTCTTTTCCACTGGATGGTTTTAGCTCCTTTGTTAAAGATCAAGTGACCATAGGTGTATGGGTTCATTTCTGGGACTTCAGTCCTATTCCATTGATCCACCTGCCTATCACTGCACCAATACCATGCAGTTTTTATCAAGATTGCTCTTTAGTACTGCTTGCAGTCTGGGATACTGATTCCCCCAGAAGTTCTTTTATTGTTGAGAATAGTTATAGCTATCCTGAATTTTTTGTTTTTTTCCAGATAAATCTGAGAATAGCTCTTTGTAACTCTATGAAGAATTGTGTTGGAATGTTGACAGGAACTGCATTGAGTCTGTAGATTGCTTTTGTCAAGATGGCCATTTTTACTATAGTTATCCTGCCAATCCACAATCATGGGAGATTTTTCGATCTTCTGAGGTTTTTTTTTTTTTTTTTTTTTTTTTTCTTTTTTCAGAGACTTGAAGTTCTTGTCACACAGATCTTTCACTTGTTTGGTTAGAATAACACCAAGATACATTATATTGTTTGTGACAAGGGTGTCATTTCCCTATGTTTAGGTATAGACCTTGAATTCCTGGTCTTTCTAAGAGTTTTAACATGAAAGGATGTTGAATTTTGTCAAATGCCTTTCATCATCTAAGGAAATGACCATGTGCC
Source organism: Apodemus agrarius (assembly GCA_964023405.1). Classification (NCBI taxonomy): domain Eukaryota; kingdom Metazoa; phylum Chordata; class Mammalia; order Rodentia; family Muridae; genus Apodemus; species Apodemus agrarius. Next base: position 76,932,216 of record OZ030020.1, on the reverse strand, counting down.
ATTTTTCTTTTAGTTTGTTTATGTAGTAGATTACATTGATGGATTTCCATATGTTGAACCAACCCTGTATCCCTAGTATGAAGCCAATTTTATCTTGGTGAATGATCATTTTGATGTGTTCTTGGATTCAGCTGGCAAGTATTTTATTGAGGATTTTTGCATCTATATTCAGAAAGAAAATTGGTCTGAAGTTGTTGGATCTTTGTGTGGTTCTGGTATCAGCATATTTGTGGCTTCATGGAACAAGTTGGAAAGTGTTCCTTCTGTTTCTATTTTCTAGAATAGATTGAAGAGTATTGGTGTTATATCTTCTTTGAAGGTCTGATACAATTCTGCACTGAAACAATCTGGTCCTGTCCTTTTTTTGGTTGGGAGACTTTCAATGACTATTTCTATTTCTTTAGGGATGATGGAGCTATATAGATGGTCTGTCTGCTCTAGATTTAACTTAGGTATTTGGTATCTGTCTAGAAACTTGTTAATTTCATCTTGATTTTCCAGTTGTGTTGAGTATAGGCTTTTGTAGTAGGGTCTGATGATTTTTTGACTGTCCTGAGTTTCTGTTGCTATATGTCCCTTTTCATTTATAATTTTAAAATATAAATAAAGAAAATATCCAATAAAATAACTGCATAAATGATGTCCAACTATCTAAAAAAAATTAAAAGGAAAAGAAAAAGAAAAAAGAAAGAACGAGAAAGAAAAAATAACCAGAAGCTCTCATTTTGTGCTATTGTACTCTTGTACTTATATATCTGGCCCCTTCCAGGACTTTACTGATCTCTTGAATGTGGATGTCATGAGCTGCTTCAAGTTCCTACTGCCTTTAATTCCCTGCTTTGAAGGATGGAACCTGGAACCTTTCTCTTGCAAGATGCTTTGTCACAGCAATGGGAAGGAGATTAAAGCACAAGTAAGAACACGTGATATTTTTATGTACCTGGCTCATTTCATTTATTTCATTTCATAGCAGCTCTCAAACTGTTAAAGATGACAGTTTCATCATTTTATATGACCTAGTAATATTCTGATGTATAAATGTTAACACTTTATTTTTAAAAAAAGAATTGCATCTTTAGCAAGGTTGAGAACTAATGCTCTAAGGTTTAATGATTTTCACATGAATGAACTTTTCATGAGTTCTAATTCTATACAGTAACAAGGGCAAGTTTTATGTACAAAGACATTTTATTTCAGAGAGACATATAAAGAAAAGTTTAATCATTTAATTGAACAAAAATAAGCAATAATGAGTAATCTTAAGGAAACAGTCTCCCTTTATTTTAAACTAAGTGTTTGTTTTTATTTAACACAGATGTACATTTAGCAGAGAACACATATTTGAACCAATTTTGTGTCATAAAGTGAGGAGTATAAAAATTTCTATATTACAATGTTCTTGCCCTCAGTTTTTACCTAGAGACATAATACAGAAATGTAACTATAATAAGTATAATGCTATTTCTTTTTTACTTTGTCATAATCTAGTTCTTTTTTAATAGATATCTTCTTTATTTACATTTCAAATGTTGTACCTTTTTCTGGTACCCCCCTTCCCGAAAATCCCATAAGCCATCTTCCCTCCCCCTGTTTGCCAATCATGCCTCTTCTGCTTCCTCTACACTGAGGTATCGAGCCTTTCTAAGACCAGGGGCCTCTCCTCCCTTTGATGTCCAACAAGGTCATCCTCTACTACCTGTGAGTCTGGAGCCATAGGTAACTCCATGTGTACTCTTTGGTTGATGGAAAAAATAAGTAAATCTTTTATATTTTAGATTTATTTATTATTGTATCTAAGTACACTATAGCTGTCTTAAGAAGCACTAGAGGAACGCATCAGATCTCTTTATGGATGGTTGTGAACCATCATGTGGTTGCTGGGATTTGAACTCAGGACCTTTAGAAGACTAGTCAGTGCTCTTAACTGTTGAGCCATCTCTCCAGGAGGAAACACACTCCTATTCCCTATACCTGGGAGAAACAAGAAAACATAATCCAAGATCAATTTCTTTCTTTGAAAAAAACTGAGGGCATAAGACTCTTGGATTGCTCTCTTGGAGTTTTCTAACATTCAGGCAGAATTTTCCTCATAAGACTCCATTCCTGTAATATGTTCCAACTCACCTTTATATGCCCAGTGTTGTCCTTGTTTAGTTTATGTTGACCCAGTTATGTTAATTTCTGGGTAGCTTCTATTATTCCTAAGAGACACAAGCTCAAAGCAAATTCCTGACTCCTCTGATTCTTAAACTCTTTCCACTCCCTTTCCCAGAGTTTTAACTTATTATGGAAACTTCACAAGTCCTAGTGAAGGTGTCAGTTTACTCACCTTCCCAGTGGTAAATGATTACCTGTTCTATACTAACATTCTATCCCAGCATTTGTTATCATATATGTACCTGAAGATTCTTATTTTGAGTGTTGTGAGATAGAATATAGGCTAGTTTTAAAATGCATTTTCTTCATAGTTAAGGATGATGGATATACTTTAAAATATTAGACATTTATATTTGTATTATTCTTTCTTTAATAAAGAATTCTATGTTCAGTCTTTCAGTCCATTTTTAAAAATAGGATGTGATTATTTTTCTTGTTTTGTTTTTATTATTTTTAGCTGTTAGATAAACCAAATATATATCTTCCAAATTGTTTCTTTTATTCTGTAGGCTATCTCTTTTTTTAACAGTTTTCTTAATTTAAATAACAGAAGCCCCTTAATTTCATAAAGTCTAATTAGTTCATAACTGGTCGTATTTCTTGAGTGACTGGAGAATGTCCTTGCCTCTATATAATAATGAATATTTTCTCTACTTTTCTGGATTATTTTCATAGCCTTAGATCTTATGTCAAGTTGATTTTCATACAGCAAAGTTTATATTCATGTCCAATGAGATATGATGTCCTCGCTTAAATTTTTCTAAATATCCAAATTTTTTCAGAGCATTTTGTTGAGGAGTTTCTCTCTCTCTCTCTCTCTCTCTCTCTCTCTCTCTCTCTCTCTCTCTCTCTCTCTCTCTCTTTAAATAAATGCCTTTTGCACCTTCATCAGAAGTCAGGTGCCTGTAGCTCTTTGGATTTATTTCTTTCCTTTTTATTCTGCCCCAGTTGATCTACATGTACATTTTTGCACCATGCTGTTTTTATTAAAACAATCTGTAGTAAAACTGGAAGTCAATATCGTGATATTTCCAGCATTATTCATTTTTTAGTGATTCATTTTGGAGTTCATATCCACTATTGATATGGGATGAAGGTGGACTTTGTAACTATAAATATAACACCTATTTTTCATGCTTTGTTTCCAGTTTCTCAAGTTCTTGCTATAGATTTCTAACTTTGTTGCATTGTGGAAAGATGATACAGTTTACAAGATTTCAATTTTCTAACAGAAATATTGAATTAATATGGTGAAGTTGTACAATGTGTCAACAATGCCTTGTTAAAAAAAAAAAGAGGAAGGAGAGGATCCTGGTCCTGAAAAGACTGGATCCAGTTTTTTAGGAGAATACCAGAACAGAAAAAAGGCAGAGGGGGTGGATGGGGGAATAGGCAGGAGGCAGGGGGGGGGGAGAGAGGAGTTATGGGACATAGGGTAAAGGGGAAACTGGGAAAGGGGAAAGCCATTGGAATGTAAACAAAGAATATAGAAAATAAAAAAATTAGTGGTTAACAAATAAAAAGCACACTTCTAGGTATGAACTGTTTCTTTTAAAGTTAATGGCACATGTACTCCTATAGGTCCACAAGTATTGCACATTATTGTAATTCTGGATAACCTAAAATAAGTGAATAATAAATAATAATATATTATTACTGAAGACACTATGTGTCTGAGTCACAGATTACAAGAAAATCAAACAGGATGAACATGAAAGTTTTATTCTTAATGAGTAGCTTTGATAGGGATGGGAAGTGACCTGAAAGCGCCTGGTGATCACCAACTATGACCCCATTTATCTATAGATTGGCTGCTACAGAAAAACATATGGGCTAGTAGAGTAGTGACATGAAGATCATAGAAGTAGAAACCAAATTACATCTACTTGGATAATTTTTAATCAACAGGATGAAATATACACCTTATATCATTATCATGCTAAGAACATATAGCTGGAGAAGTCATAAACCCCAAGGAAGAACCTAGTACTATTATGCTCCTAAGTAGATATTGTTCTAAACTAATGTCTCATGACATTGTTTGGTCCATAGATCAGTCCATCTACAATAACACACCGGAGAAGCATCTAATTTCAGTGGATAGAAATAAACAATGTGATTCACAGCTTGGATGTAGAGAATAAGAAACTACATAATGTTCAGGTTTTGATAGAACACACACAGTAGAACCTTACTCTCAAGGTTACGGGATTATTACAGAAGATGTAGCAGAAAAAAATTAAGATCCTGAGGTATTGGATTATTATGAGGAAACACTATCTTCTGGACATGGTAAAGCACCTTTGATTTCACACTGTTTGCTACATCATGCACAAAACCTGTTTGCAAGGCCAAACCAGGCCACATTCCTGCAATGAGCCAGGAATAGAGCATACAATCTTACCCCAATCATAGAAACAGTGGCAGTTGTTGGTTGCAGGAAAGGGGAGAGAGCTTGGACAGGTTGACCACTCCCTAGTGCAAGATCATGAATATTTGGCCAGAAGAAAAATTGTTTAGAATGATTTAAATAAGAATGGCACAAAGTTGATAGGATTAACAAAGGTGAATGAATTAGAAGAGGGGTAAACATGTCCAGGACATATTGTATGAGAGAACCAATAAAGAAGATAGCTAACACAAGTATCTGTACTTTTATGTATTGAGAAAATAACTCATGTAGCTTTGAATGTATTCTTATCAAGAATTAACTTCTTATATTAATTTTTATAAAGAGTCTAAATATTTTCTTAAAGTTTAACTTCCTACTATATAAAAGTAGTAGAATCACTCAAACTAATTTCAGGTATTCTTTTAATAGATATCACCACCTCATGATATGTGGGGTACAGAAATATTTTCTTTAAAATAAAATGTATGGGAGCACCCTCCTAGAAACAGAGGGGATGGGGATGGGATAGGGGCTTTGCAGAAAGGAAATCAGGGGGGAGGACAACATTTGAAATGTAATAAATAAAAAACAATTACAAATGAAATTTCCATATCAAGAGAATGTTTCTTGTATCAATATTTGGATATTCATATACATTGGAATACAAGGAGACTCACCTTAATAAGCTTGGGAAATCTGAAACACTTTCTCTAGGATCACCCTTTGGATTCAACCACTCAGACATATGATTTAAGGAAAAGCTCTATATTAGATTTTAAAAATCAGATGAATATCACGTAGGTGACATCATGTCTACATATAATCAGGTTGCCCTATTTCCTTAGGCATTAATTTGACTTCTTAGGCTGAGAAAGATCATTTTTTGTTTCATAGCAAGAAAAACCCACCAATTATCCTTTTATTCTATTTTTGAAATAACAAATATTGCCTCGTGCAAGATTCTCTATTAGTGTTTGTATTTAAGTGCAGGCAGTCTGTTTAATCCTTCAAATTTATAACACTTCACTGATTAATCTAGTTTAAATACCATAAAAGTCTGTAGACATTGCTCTTAATCCTTATATTTGTTATTAAAGGAGTTTTTGCCACTCCCAAGTACAAGTGATTACATTAAACAAAAATATAATAGGAACAAAACTTCCTCAATTTGACAAATAGATCAATTTTTATGCCTAAAAATGTCTAAAATTTCATTCAAATTCATACAATGAAACCTCTAAAATAAATATGATATATAATATCCAAATGTTTCTCTGGATAAATTGTACTGATGTGTCTACACCAAATATTCCATGGCAGTTTTTCTTTTTTACTTTTAACTTATTTTTATGTTCAGAAGTTCTGTTTAGGAAGTTTATCTTACTACCAAAATATTTGGGCATTCAGTACAAGGTCCTGGTTTCAGAGCTCATGACAAAAATGACAGCTATTCTTATTATCAAAATGTTTTCCAAGGTTTTTATTTTGAGAAAAGGATTTCCAATTCAAAGAAAATTGAGAAAATAATACTGAATGGGTACTTTGCATATAACTTTAACTTGTTTAGTGTGCCAATAACCACAGTGGCAAATAAAAACTTGTATTTTCAATGGGTAGGTGAGAAGGCAACTGATTGACAATAAAGTTTGCAGACACACTTTAGGAAAAATCAATGTATGAAAAGTTAAGCTACCTCTTCTTCTTAAAGTCCACTCAAAACAAGTTCTAATGTTTAAAAAGATGTATGTTGCATCATTAGGTTAGGCAAGACCTTGCTGATCAGTGTAATGAAAAATTGCTTTCAAATTAGCCAGGTACTGGATTGAGACAGAATTTTTGCTGTTTACAAGGTAATCATGTTGGGTGGGGAGGTGAAGGGAGAGAGAGAGGAAAAGAGAGAAGGAAGGAGGGAGGAAAGGAGGGAGGGAGGGCAGGAGGGAGGGAGGGAGAGAAAGAGTATGGGAGACATTTCATATCCATGAGTGAGATTAGAGCTCTTTGGAAAATAGAAATAGTTAATACACATCCATCAGTAGAGAGCAGAATTAGCTGAAACACAAAGAACATGTTTAATTTTTCATCAGATTCGGAGAGGAAAATGATATATTTTTCATTCAATCAATGAAGAGCTAAAAATACTCCAGACCTACTATTCCTTCTTGTGTCTAAACATAATTCATAAGTCTTAATTCATTAGACTAATGTGTTTATAAGGCAGTTGAAATGTCAAAGCTCGGCTGGATTTAGTATAAACTTAAATTCCATTACCTGGCAGGCATTAATTGCTTATGGAGCATAGGGATTCTTCCCAAGGGTCTTATATGTTTCCTTTTGTCATTTTGCTAACTATTCTGTCTAGACGAACTTAAAGCCCTTAATCCACCATAGGGATCAATAAACTGCACAATAATTCAGTCCTAATAATTAGCTTTCACTTAAACACAAATGGTCATTTCATTGTGAACTGCAGTACAAAATGATAATGAAATAATTAAAAAGACAGATGAAAGAATGACTTAATAGGAAAGAGGCCTTACTGTTCAATTAGAGGCATTACCATTCAACCTTTTTATTACTGCCACAACCTTTCAATTTTTTAAAAAAATAATACTTCAAGCCTACTCATTTAACCCATGGCTGTACTGCTGTGATATGTGCGGGGAATGCGGGCCTGATAAGGAGGCTGCTGGACCCCTGACTTTACTGAAATTATTAAATTGTGAATGATATGTACACACACACACACACACACACACACACACACACACACACACATACAAATGTGCTACCTTGTACTACCTAGTGTAGTACAGAACACAGTGCTACCTTGTACTGATTCCTTCCATAAAGAATGTTGTGAGGTTTTCCAATTCCTTTTAAGGAAGAGTTCGCTCTGAATGTTTACTTGTAAATAGCTACACAACTGTATGAAACACTTTTGAGAAACATTGTATTTGCAAATAAACTATAAAAGTTTCTCATTTTTGCCTTCAGAGAATGTCATAGGATCATCCTCAGTACTAATATTCTTCAAATTTGATGACCTGGCAATGTAGTTATAAGTCCAAAGCTGTATAAAATTTTATTACCTTTTATTATATACTTTCAGAGTCATGGGTCGATAGATACATTTGAATCTTTGTGATGAAAGTAAAGGCCTAATAGAAAAATCTTTTATCTTTCTTTCCTGTATCTAGCTTTGGTTTTAATCTTGACTTTCTTCTTGTACAGTTATACAAAGACTATACTTAAGCTTTGCCAAAGATTGAAAATATTCATAGTTAGTTTCTGAAAAGTATTGCAGCTAATTTTGGTGTTGGCTGAGGAGATATTGTCATTTCTCAGTCTCCTAAGTCTCCCTGAAAATCTTCACATCATTATCCTTGATTAATCACACCACACTGAAGATGGACAAGAACATTTCCTTTAAGATAAAACAAAAGGTAATTAGTACGTGGAAAGAGATATCAGAAAATGTTGTTCTTGCCTCAAAAAATGAATATAATTCAAACAATAAAGGTTTCTCAGTTTTACCGTCTCATTCAGATTTCTCAGACCCACATAAGGCAGTATGCAATACAGATCAGATGTAATATCAGGGTACATGTGTCAAGAATGGAGACCCAGAAGGGACAGTCTTAAGAAGTTTTTGGGTCAGCTACTCACCACCAAACTCACCTTATCTCTCTACTCACAAAATTTGTTTGTTCTTACTCTTTCTTTTGAACCTATTAAGTCTAATATTCACTTCAAAATCACTTGGATGTGAGACAAGGTCAAGAACATGGCTAACTACCAGAAGTTGTAACTTATAGAAAACTGACTTCTACCCTACTAGAAGCTCTCAATTGCCAGCAGCTCCACAGTTATGGCTAGGAATCCATGGCCCCTCTCCATCTCCACATTGGGATTTTGTCTGGCTTGAGCTTCCACAAGTGCTGTGCCAGGTATCAAAATCACTGCCATCCTCCATGTTTAGGAGACATTGTTTCATGGCAGTCATCCATCACCTCTAGCTCTTACACTCTTTTCAATGATATGTAAGCCTCATTGGGGAATGATGTGGTAACATGCACAGATTAAGGATAACATTCCACAATATCATATTCTCTACAAATTGATGGTCTGTGGCCTCTGAGTTAATTGTCATCTACTGTTTGAAGAAGATGCTCTGAAGATAGCTGATAATATCTATCAGCAATAAGATATTAGAAATTGTTTCCTTCTTTTGGGATATTATAATTACAACATTTGTCACTTTCTTTTACTCCCACCAAACTCTTCCATATGCCCTAGTTTGCACTCTTTCAAATTTATGACCTTCTTACATGCATTGATTCTTTTTACATACCTGATATAAAAAATGAAAAGAATCAGAATTCCAAGATTCAGATATACTTAAAACGTTTTCCTTTGATTATGATTATCAACATTATGGTGAAAACTAGCTTAAATTATCTGAACATGATAATTAATTTAAAGCAATTATATGTAGTGAAACATTTCTAGCATCTTGACTAACATAATCCAATATCCAGAATCCATTCTCTTTCGATGTCCTATTCTCCAAAGCTCTCTTTTCTCCACATACTGATTTAACAGAGTAACTGTTCTTTCTTCACTGGGATTTTTGATTTTTTTTTTTACTTTTTGTTCTAGTCACAGCAAAAAAGCCGGAAACCTCCAAATTACACTTTCTAGACCTTTACCCTCCTCCTTCCAACACTGTTTAATTTTGTCAATTTTAGCTTCTATAGGTACTCAGAATTTATTAGGTAAACACCTTACTGACATTTTTTTTCTTTTCTTTGATGCCCTTGTTTGTTTGTTTTTGATTTTGTATTTTTCTTATACAGACTTTTTTTACATTTTCATTCCAGGCAGTATTTTTTAAAACTTTATTTCTGCTAATTAGTAAGTCAAGGACTTAGTAAAGCATGCAAGGCATTCATTCATTCATTTTAGCAGTAATGGCCTTCTTGTATGTCTTCCTTTTCACATGATATTTTTAAAGCTGAAAATTCAGTACACCAAGCTCCATAATTTCTAAATTTATGATAGTTTATTTTTTCTTTGCACATGCATATATGCACTTTTGGTGACCAAATCCTGACTGTACTTTTGAGACTTTGCCACTGAGCTACATTCAGCACTAATAGTTTGGTTATTCCAGTCCTGTTCATAGAAGCACATAACACTTTTAAATTGTCATGTAGCTCTCATAACTCATGGGAGTAAAATACTTGCTATAATGACCCTTGCTTGCTATACTTGCTATAATACTTGCTATAATGATTTGGATGTGGGTATGGAACATAATTAGCTTAAGAATTTAGAGGAGATAGCTAATACCACTGTGCAGAATTGGCAAACCAGACTGCAATATTGATCTCAGTCCTTTGAACTTCATGTGTATGTGTTTGTGTGCATGAGTGTTTGTGTGTGTGTGCACATGTGTGTGTGTGTGTGTGTGTGTGTGTGTGTACATGTATTTATATTCTTGGTCATACAGATGTGTGTGTGTACTTGAGTGTAAGAGTTTATGTTGGAACATGTGTTTTCATGTGAACATGTAAATATGTGTGGAGACCAGAAAGTCACCTCAGCTCTATTTCTTAAAAATACATCCACTTTCACTTTTAAAATGATCTCTCACTAGGCCCCAATAGACAAAACTCATTTGGCAGTGAGGCCTAGGTCTCTGCCTGTTTCTACTACCCCAACCTTGTGATTCAAATTATTTCAACATTAAGGGATCACACTCATGGTCTCAAACTCATTTTCTTTCTAGGCTCTCTTGTTTTCCCTGCTTTTCTTTTTGATCTGAACTTTTGAATGTCACACAAGAGACAATTTTATTCTTGCCTCTAAATGAGCAAAGCTATAGGTGCAGCAATTGTATCACTGTTTCTGTGCACCCACAAGAAGTCTTTCCCTCTTTTAGAAACCATTCTAGTTACACATTTAGAACTAATGAAATCCTTTCTTTTAGACAGGCCATCAAATGACAACACATGATTTCTTCAATGATACTTTATCATTCCACTCACTCAGAAAGCTCTACATTTAAAATCAGAGCATAGATATTTATGGCAAGATTGCTTCTTTTATAACAACCTACATAATCCACTTTAATCATGATACTTTTTTAAAAATGTATTTGTTTATATCTGTGTTCATGTGTGTATATACATGTGTGTTTCAGTATTGGAATTAGGATATGGGCTTTCATAAGGCCAAAACCCAATGATTTAGTCATAAATGTAGTGATATGAATAACTTATTATGGTCTCAATTTTCTTACCTTGAAAGAGACAGCATAAAATAAGGTAGTCCACTTAAAAGTTTCTGATATATAACATTTCTTCAGAATTTAGAACTTTTAGGCTAAACCTGTTACTGTTTCATGTCTTAATACTATAATAATTAATTAGAGACATGGATGTTGTTTTCATGGTTCTATGTACTTTGGAAGTTAGAGTGAAACCTCCTCATCTCATAAGTCAATTTATCAAATTGGGTTTACACTACTTCCAAAATTAAGAAACACCTTCCAGAAACAATTGTGTCATTTTTAATGAAAATTTACCATAAGTAGATAATGAATATACTACACTTGATCTTAGACAAAAGGCCGAGAAGTGATAGATAATTAATATAAAAACTGGTATCTGACTTCTTTTTGAATAACAAAGGTGAAATGGAGCAGGAAAAATCTAGGAACCCATGTGCTCTAAAAATCACATATTCATAAACAACCTCCTTATTTATGGACATAATATTTCTGGATTCCTGAGCAACACTAAATGCACTTTTCAATTTTTTCCTAGTTGGAAAAAAAGAATAGAACTCTTATAATTACATGTATTAAAGGAAACATCAGCCCATAAAACTGACAGTAACACCAACGTATCATAGGAAGTTAAAAATATTCTAAGGAAAATGGAAAAAGTTCTCCATGTATTTTAACTGTAAAATCATAATCCGATTTATCTAAATGAATACAGGGCAGACCCTGACTTTGCTTAGCATGCATAAATGAATTTTAAGTCCTGAGTATTAAGTTCTAAGTATTAAGGTTAAAACTTTGTTTAGTTCACTTGAAATTGCCTAAATTAGTTAAAGAGCTGATGCTTCATCTTTTTCTACATTCATCACAGTATATAGGACATTTGTTGGAGAGTTGTCAGTGTAAAAATGCCTTTAGACTGTACCCTTTGTCCAAAGGGTAGATTGTTTGGAAGTCATATAGAGACAGATATTTGGCAGTTATTGGAAACTTATATCATCTATTTACAATACAATCTATTTACAATATAATTTATAAATTTTATATAAATGCTAGAGTTTCTATTTTTTAGTCCTTGATTATTAAAAGAAATCTATGTGAAATGGAAGTAAACCGCTTTAAATGATTGACTTATTGCATGTTGTTTATTTAATTAATTCCTATGTTCATAATATTTTATATTACCTCTACAGATTATTGTTGATTATAGAGTAATTAATATCAATTCAAACATAATTAACAAAATATAATGAGATATTCTCAAAACTTTCTAAGAAGGTCATTACTATCATTGAAAAATTTCTGCTTTTTCGGTACAATGACCATTAGAAGACAGATTTTTGAATTTGCCTGTCAGCTCATGTTTGACTTTTGCCATTTATAAAAACATAATGTAAAAAGCTATAGAAGAAGTAATGGGTGGTTCCAGCTTTCCCACTAACATAAGAAAGATGACAGACTCTAATATTCTTAGTCATTGACATTTAAAACTCTGCATTTGTTTTTAATACAGGGCAGTAAGCAAAGTACTTAAGGCTTCAGAGAATGCTTTATGGCATACACTAAAGGTGAATCACTTTTTTACTAGATTTATTAGCTAGAGGAATTGTAGTCTCAAGAGAAAACTTAGTCAGTTTTAACCCAAGGAGTGCTCCTTATGGTTATTTCCGCTCAAATTCTCAGCAGGATGCAACCACACTAAATGTCCTCTTCCAGGGTCTCGATTTCCTTCCCCCAGCTGGTTTCTGCCACCTTGGGTACTGACTAGAGTACTCATTAAGAAACCTAATTGATTTTTATTAATTATCTGTGGTATGATCTTTTCATTGTTTCCCCCTAGTATCTAGGCTTATTAACTCTAAACACACACACACACACACACACACACACACACACACACACATAGAGTATAATTAGTCCTAAAGAAACTTTGCAAAAATGAAAGCAAGTATACAGACTGATTGCACAAATAAAAATGTAATTTTTAATTTTCTAGATTTATAATATTATAAATATTTATTAAATACATTTAGGAGAAAAATTCTGCAAAGTGGCTTTTAAAAAACAATTAAATATTAGATATGAAAAATTGCATAGTCATGTATTTAAATTGTAATTGTGAGATAAAATGACTCAAATGGGAAAGCCTGAGAACCAACTCAGCATGGGGAAAGTAGGTGGTGATCCTAAAACTGTGCTTAGTACTTAATATAATATCCTAATGTGGATCAATGTAAAATGTATCATTAAACCTGTATTAAACCCATGTAAATAACTAAAAGTAAATTTAGACATATTACTTTGATAGTTTGAATGAGAGTAATATGAAGATGTTAGTTGAGAATATGGTGATTAGGGTTAATGTGTTCAGACTGGATACCTATTCCATTGTTTTCAGCTCTGGCAATTTTTCTTAATCTTTATAATGCCCAGATTCTTTCCTTTCCATATGAGATCTTAAAAATATATCGCTCATGGAATTGTTCTGAAATGAAAGATGTTAGTGTTGAGTAAATGCCTACAATAATAATGATATTTAATGACTATCACATTCTTTAGTATCAACCAGTATTATATCTACACATTCACTTGTGTATCAAGTATAAATTATCCTATTCTAATGTATGATATTTTACATTATGCTGTTTGCTGGTTTAGACCAGTTTGGTTGGTCAGGCCTCCCTAAATCACAAAAATACTGTTCAAATCATTCAGAAAATAAACAGCAACATGATTAGCTCCTATTTGGCACCATCTTTAATGTGTTTCTTAATTATTTTCCACATGTAGCCACCACTAGCTCAAATAATTCTTTTTCTGTAGTATTTAAAGAAATGTTTCTATCACCATATGTTTTCTGAAACTTATCTACCTATAATGAAGTTTTAAACGAAAGCACATTCTTTACCATTGTGTGCATGTCACTTTCTATAAAATGCATGTATGGAGTAATAGAAGAGAGAAGCAAACACTTCAGAATACAATCATCACCAGGTATCTTGACCAATGATTTATTGATGGTATTGCTCCTTATCTATAAAAATTCTAAGCATAGCCACCATAGGTTGTTTATGTTCAGTACCTCGTTAAATAATTTACACTAAAAAAAACTTTTATGTAATAGAGACTTATACTAAAATTTTTTTCCACAAAGTTTTTTCATTGGATATATACTGTATTTATATTCCATTTCCCTTTTTCTGGTTCCCTGCCCCCCAAAGGTCCCACATACCCTTTTCCTTCCCTGTGTTCCCCCATCCACCCCTTCCCACTTCCCTGTTGTGGTATTCCCCTACACTGATGCTTTGAGCCTTTCCAGAACCAGGGTTCACTCCTTCCTTCTTATTGAACATCATTTGGTATGTGGATTGTGTCTTTGGTGTCCCAAGATTCTAGGCTAATATCCACTTATCAGTACGTGCATACCATGGGTATTCTTTTGAGACTGGGTTACCTCACTTAGTATGATGCTCTCCAGCTCCATCCATTTCTCTAAGAATTTAGTGAATTCATTGTTTATAAAGGCTGAATAGTACTCCATTGTGTATATATAACATTTTTTGTATCCATTCTTCTGTTGACGGACATCTGGGTTCTTTCCAGCTTCTGGCTATTATAAATAAGGCTGCTATGAACATAGTGGAGCATGTATCCTTATTGCATGCTGGGGAATCTTCTGGGTATATGCCCAGGAGTGGTACGGCTGAGTCCTCTGGAAGTATCATGTCCAGTTTTCTGAGGAACAGCCAGATTGATTTCCAGAGTGGTTGTACCAGCTTGCAGTCCCACCAGCAGTGGAAGAGTGCTCCTCTTTCTCCACATCCTCGCCAACACCTACTGTTTCCATGGTATTGGTACAGTGACAGAGAGGTGGATCAATGGAATAGGACTGAAGACCCAGAATTGAACGCACACCAATTGATCTTCAACAAAGAAGCTGAAAACATACAGTGGAAAAAAAGATAGCCTTTTCAACAAATAGTGCTGGCTCAACTGGAGGTCAACATGCAGAAGAATGAGAATTGATCCACTCTTATCTCCTTGTACTAAGCTCAACTCCAAGTGGACCAAGGACCTCCACATAAAACCAGACACACTAAAATTAATAGAAAAGAAACTCGGGAAGACCCTTAGGACATTGGCTCAGGGGGAAAGTTCCTGAACAGAACACCAATTGCTTATGCTCTAAGATCAAGAATAGACAAATGGGACCTCATAAAATTACAAAGTTTCTGTAAGGCAAAAGACACTGTCAAAAGGACAAATCAGCAACCAATAAATTGGGAAAAGATCTTCACCAACCCTACATCTGACAGAGGGCTAATATCCAATGTATATGAAGAACTCAAGAAGTTAGACCCCAGAAAACCAAATAACCCTATCAATAAATGAGGTACAGAGCTAAACAACACCTTTTCACCTGAAGAAATTTGGATGGCTGAGAAACACCTTTAAAAATGTTCAACATCATTAGTCATTAGAGAAATGCAAATCAAAACAACCCTGAGATTTCACCTCACACCAGTCTGAATGTCTAAGATTATACTAAACTTTTAAAAATAATTTTAAACAATGATTAAGATGTGCTATTTCAGATTCCCAAGAAGAAGGAAGGAGAAGACCCTGGTCCCAAATACTGGATCCAGTTTTGTAGGAGAGTACCAGAACAGAGAAATGGAGTGTGTATGTGGGTGATTGGGGAATGGGCGGGGGGGGGGAGAGGACTTGTGGGACATATGGTAAGGGGGGAACTGGGAAAGGGGAAAGCCTTTGGAATGTAAACAAAGAATATAGAAAATAAACAAAAGAAAAAAAGATGCGCTATTTTCTTGTCAGAGAAACAGAGGCAATTATTGCTAGAAAGAGCTATAGAACCTAACACATGAGCTTTTCAAAATACAACTTTCAAAGTTAGGCAAATCTACTTTGAAACATAAGTGTATATTAATAAATACACATAGATCTCTTGGTGTAGTCTGATCTCTGTAAACATGCTAGGATGACTGTCAATATCATCTGATAGACTGAAGCACACTCTGGTGACTGCCTAATGTCTGCTGATCTAGAGAAGCATTTTTTCGTGATCCCCCATGTCACCTGATATGTGGAGCCATGCCATGGTTATCACTAATGTTACCTGATCTGTAGAAGCATGTTTTATGGTGATCACCCATGTCACCTGATATGTAGAAGTATGTTGTGGTGATGGTCAGTGTCATATGATGAGTACAAACATTGATAGTGATTGCCAATATCTTCTGATCTTTAAAACTGTTACACAGATTGCCGATGTCATTTGATCTGTAGAAGAATGCTTTATGATGATCATCAATATCATATAATCTGCCGAAATAATTCATGGTGGTTGCAAATGTCATCTGATATGTGGAAACATGCTATGTGATTATCAATGTCATAGTATCTGTAATCACATGCTATAGTAAAAACTAACGTCATTCCATGTTTTATGATAGAAACTTACAAATGTATGAGCACAACAAAAAGAAGTGCTTCAGAAAGGTGAAAATGTTTGCGTTTTCTGGGGAAACATAATCTTTATTTAACAGGGAAGAAGGGGACCTAGAGAAATAAATTATAGAAAGTTTTCAATTTCATTTAGATAAAATAACAGGATTTCTGTTGTTGCTTTGTTTAATTACTTGTACCACTCCTTTTTGAAATTTAGTTTGTTTCTTTTAAATATTTTCAGAAAATAATAGGGTGATGAACTGATAACACATGATAAAATATAAAATTCAGACATTATTGTAAACCTTCATTGTGGGTAAAGGGTATGTTAATAGTGAGGATTTAGAGGAAAGTAGAACCAGAGATTTGTGGTTAAAAATTTATTTGTTTTACATCTGTCCTACTTTTTAAACCAGCTGCTAGAGACTTTGATGTGGGAGATGAAGTCTGCATACATACCCAAGATAAAGTTAGAATGAAGAGAAGAAAGGCACTAAGAAAGGAACCAAATATTCTGCATGTCATTATTCCACAGTATGTGTGAGAAATTGTATTTTTGTTGACCTATAGAAAATAATATTTTCCGTGAGAACATACAGTAATTTCTCCTTTTCATATCTTCAAATGTTTATCTCAAACAAGGATGAACCACTCTCAAGACAGATGTAGATAAAATTGTGCTGTGATATTGATGCTTGTTTATCTGATTCTTCCCTTTAAACAATGAATATGATCCTCCAACCACAGCTCAACACTGTTCAGTGGTCATCAAATCTGTCCTTAAAATGTGAAATACTCTTTTCTCCACTTTCATGATACTGCAATTTCCTTTTCACTGATTTCTTCATGTTTTCCATGAGAAAAAATATTTATTGAATGAATTAATTTATAACAACAGAAAATTGATTGATAATTATTTAATGGGACACCTGCAGGGACCAATGTTTCAACTTAGAAAGCATTTATTTCCTGGCAGCCTTGCAGACACTGTGAAATAAAGAAATTAGCACAGCAGTCATACTCTTTCAAAATGAGAGGAAAGTCTAGCCTACTTTTGCAGAAATTCAAACGACTGAGTTTCCAGTTAAATCTTATATGTTGTATGATTTTGAATTAGGTTATACTTATACATACATATAAAAACATATACTTATCCATTCATATAAAAACAGAAAATAAATTACTCAACAAGAAATGTACAAAAGTCTAAGGCATGCAATACATTTGAAATAATACAAATCTAAAAATAAGAGAAAGATCTTAGTACAGAGAGAAAAATTTTAAAATTATTATTGCATCAGGCATGGTTTTAAACTTCGTTGAATTAAAATTCAAACTAATTATTACAAAAAGTCTATTATTCATATATAAATATACAAGGCAGATTTTTTTAAATGAAGTGTTTCTCTGAATGACCAGTAAGGCCCCTGATATATATATATATATATATATATATATATATATATATACATACATATATACATATATGTATATATATACATTTACCTATGCCAATCAGAAAGATTTGCTTTCATTTATGTCTGCTTTATCTGCAACATACTAAGTCCTCAATCCTCTTAAGCAACTAATATTTGCTGAGGCACTACTGCTTGTTCAAAAGGAACTTTTGATGAGTTAGTTATTACTATAGTATAAATGTCATATGATCTGACAAATAATATAAAGTTGAAATACATTAGCTAAACACTGCCATATCCTTCTAGAAGGCTTCTTTCTTTCATCTGGAAACTGTACCATTGAATTCCACATTGTTTCATTTCTATCAGTACCTGGCAAAGAGAATCCTATTCTTTGTCAAGACTAATATTTTGGTGCCTCATATAAGTACAATTACACTATATTTGTGTTCTTTCACTGGACTATTTTTCTTTCCATCCTACTCTCCAGACCCATGTTGTCACTTGAGGTAAAATTTAATTAATTTTATCAGTGAACATCATGCCACTTTCAAAATGTAGAACATCTTTTTAAACCTGAAGGTCACTATTAAGTTACTTGTATATCAGTGCTAGTTTGATTGATGCTATGATGAGTCTGAAATGCAAACAGATCTCTGAGATCCTGCTTTCCATTCTTTGGATAACTGGCACTGCAAAAAGACACACTCTCACAACAAACTCCCTGATCATCCATGTTTTACAGCATTTCTTTCCAATCTTCCATGTTGCTCCATGAGCATTAGAAGTGGGAGTTGTATCATAAATGTATCCTTTGAGACAGGACTCCATATACCTGCATTTTCATTGTTTGTGGTTTTATGTAATTGTCTCCTATTACAAAGAGGAGTTTCCTTTGTGATTAGGGAAGACTGCAGTTATCTGTGAGTTTAACATCAAATATTTATAATGTAGTTAGGGATTTGTTTGCTTGGTGATTGATGATTTTAGGTTATACTCCAAGATCCATGATTCTCTAGCCCTGTGTAGTTGTGTAGGTTGTCAGTATAAAGCACGATTTTTTGTTGTTGTTGATGGGGTCATATATCTAATTAGAGAACAAATGGTTACCTCCAAAATATATGTGTCATTAATGTGTCCATAGGGCTAGTAATTGAATACTAGTAATTTTTCTGTTTCATAATCATTGTAACTGAGTAAGACTATTGGTGGTATTCATTTTTTGCAAGCTTGTATGGTGAGTTCTAGTACTATGAGAGCTAGACTGCAGGAAGGCATTAAAATCAGTTCAATCACAGAGACCTCTGGGACCTGTATGTGAAGTGATAATTACCATCTTCCTCAGACAGGGGATGCTCAAATGGTCACAATCCTACACAAAGAACTTCAGGAAGCTAAGCAAGAGAAACAGTCTCCTCTGCGAAAAGGGTATCAACTGCTTATCCAATACCTAACGGTCAATCCTGAAAACATACATACAAGTAACATTATTCAGACTGAGGAGCTTATATTTATAATGTATAAGTATGTTTATATTAACAAAATTGATAAAAAACAGACTATACATTTGAAAGAGCTACAACAGTTATGTGGGGCAAGTTGGAAACAAGAAAGAAAAGCAGAAGAAATTATATCATAATCACAGAAATAAAAGGAACAATTAGAAAACTAGTTTTTAAATAGTCTACCATCACATGTTCCTTACTGTATTTACTTTACAACTAAATCTATTGCTCACAGAAAGCTTTTGGCAGAAACTGCATGCCCATACACTCCTGTTTACCTGTTGCCTGCTCCATGACATCTGTAGGAAGCATCATTACGTGAAAATTTTCCAAGACATGTGAGTGTGGGCATGTGTTTGGTGAGTGTAAAAGAATATGAAATAATCATGTATACCCTGATTTACAATAATCATATTTTGATTGGCACTTTATTGGCCATATAGTGTTCCTATTTCTATAGAGTAATAAGTAAATTACTTCAATAAAGAATTTCCCAAGAAATGAAAACTTTCAATACCAGTATCATGATATCAAGTTCAGAGAGCTAAAAGAGAATTGTTTCTCATTTTCTATGGCTCTCCTCCACCTCCTAGCTGCATTGAGCTGTCAGGCAGCTGAAATGAAAACAGTGAAATGGCTGCACCACTAAGCACATACTCAGATTTGGGGAAAGTAATTTTGTGTAGGCAGAATGCCTGAGTCAATATCAACTCTCTGAAATTTTAGCACAAATTTAGCCATACACCATTCACTCACTATTGGTCTGTTTTCTGTCTTTTCAAGAAGGACCAGGCTTCCCTAAGAACTAGAAAATCCAATGACAAAAGACAGTTTTCAAGTAAGTATGAAAATGTATGCATATATCTGTATTATAAACTATAACTTACTCTATATGACACCAAGGTTTAGATTTTTTTTAAGTATCTGTGATGGTTTGAATGAAAAATGTCACTTATAGACTTTTGTTCTTGATCATTTGATGCTCAGTGTTTAGGAGGCACTGCTATGGGAGAAGAAGTACATCAGTATGGGAAAATTATAACCTCACCCCACTTCTGGTACCATCTGTTTGAGGCCATTGTGCTGGCATTTGATGAACTGAATTCTCTCCTGAACTCTGTGTCTGCCACTTGAGAACACATGTTAAAACAAATTTATATATGACTATGTATATGTTTACCAAATTTGACAAATTTTCTCAACACAATTGATCTTACTATTGTTTTACAGGTGTATTTTGAAACACACAAGATATTTCTATAATAGGTGGACAAATCTAAACTTAGATTGTGGAAACTGAAATTTTCAATGCATTTATGGATATGTAGATTATATCTGGAGTTGACTCATAGATGTCAGATGATCAATGCTATTACTAGGAAGGAGGTATCTTAGGAACATTCAGAGTGAGAGTGGACTGAACAAGATACTGAATAGGATCATGGTCTGGGTTCAGAAGACTACCATTTAGTATTCTGGGAAGTAATAATTTCTAGACATGAGTTAACATTAAGAGTAAGATTGAAATTGTAGTTCTTCCTATGGGATTGTAAACCCCTTCAGCTCCTTCAGTCCTTACCTTAACTCCTCCATTGGGGGTTTCCAACCAGACCCTGCAGAGCTCCTAGTGACTAAACCACCAGCCCAACAACACACATGGAGGTACCCATGGCTCCAGCTGCATATGTAGCTGAGGATTCCCTTATCTGGCATCAGTGGAAGGGGAGTCCTTGGTCCTGTGGTGGCTTGGCGCTGAGTCAGGATTGAGGGGGGTGAGTGAGCACCTTCATAGAGGCAGGAGGGATGGAGAAGGGGCTAGGGGGATTGTAGAGGGGAAATTGTGAAGGGGGATAACATTTGAAATGTAAGTAAATAAAATAACCAATAGGCGGGCGTGGTGTTACACGCCTGTAATACCAGCACTTGGGAGCAGAGGCAGGCGGATTTCTGAATTCGAGGCCATCCTGGTCTGCAGAGTGAGTTCCAGGACAGCCAGGACTACACAGAGAAACCCTGTCTCGAAAAACCAAAATAAATAAATAAATAAATAAATAGCCAATAAAAAAAGAAAAAGATTAATAAAATATGAATTATTTTTTTCTTTTTTATTAATCATTTCATGTGTTTACATCTCAAATGCTGCCTCGCTTCCCTTTCTCCCCTCCACGAACTCCCCACCCATACCCCTCCATTTGCCTCTAAGAGGATGTTCCCACACCACCCACCCACTCCTGCCTAACCGCTCTAGCATCCCCTTCTCTGGGTCAAGTTTCCACAAAACCAAGGCTTCTCCTCCTACTGATGTCACATAAGGCAGTCCTCTGCTACACATGTAGCAGGAGCCATGAACCATCCCATGTATACACTAGATGGTGGTTTAGTCCCTGGGAGCTCAAGGGTGTTCAGTGAATTGATACAGCTGTTCTTCCAATGGGGTTACAGTCCCCTTCAGCTCGTTCAGTTCTTCTTCTAACTTTCATTGGGATCCCCAGGCTCAGTTCAGTGGTTGTCAATGAATATCTGAATTTTATCTTAGTCAGGTGCTGACAGAGTCTCTCAGATGCCAGTCACACCAGTTTCCTGTATGCAAGTACAACTTGGCATCAGCAATAGTGTGAGGGCTTGTTGTCTGTGGTTGTGGATTGGACGTGGATCAGTCTCTGTATAGCCTTTCCTTTCGTCTATGCTCCATTTATGTTCCTATGTTTCCTTCAGGGTGGCTTAAAAATTTTAAGATATATGGGTGACCACAAACCTCAACTGGGGGTCTCTTCAGGTTCTATCTCCCCACTATTGAGCATTTTGGTTAATGTCATTCCCATTGGGTCCTTGGAGCATCTCACATCTGTGGTGTCTGGAACATTCTAGTAGTATCTGTTCCCTGACCGTCACTGCTACATATTTCTTAACATTCTCCTGACTCTATGGACTTTTCTCCTGTCTCTTCATATACCTAACCTTACCGACCACCTTTTTCCTTTCCCTCTCCCACCGAGGTTCCTCCCTCTGCCTCCCATAATTATTTTGTTTCCCTTCTAGATGGAACTGAGCATGCACACTTTGGTATTCCTTCTTTTTAAGCTTTATATGCTCTGTGATTTGTATTATGGGTATTCTAAGCTTTTCACCCAATAGTTACTTAACAGTGAGTATATACCATACATGTACTCTTGGGTCTGGGTTATCACACTCAGGATGAATTTTTCTAGTTCTTCCCATTTGTCTGCAAAATTAATGAAATCCTCATTTTTAACAGCTGAGTAGCATTCCATTGTGTAAATGTACCATATTTTCTTTATCCATTCCTCAGTAGAAGGACATCCAGGTTGTTTCCAGCTTCTGGCTATTTTGAATAAAGCTGCTATGAACATAACAAAGCATGTGTCCTGCTGATATGTTGGAGTATCTTTTGGGTATATGCCCAAGAGTGCTATAGTTGGGTCTTCAGGTAGATCTATTTTCAATTTTCGGAGAAACTGCCAGATTGATTTGCAAAGTGGTTGTACCAGCTTGTAATTCCACTAGCAATAAGGAGTGTTCCTGTTTTTCCATATCCTCACTAGCATTTACTAACACCAGAGTTTCTGGTCTTAGCCATTCTGACTGGTGAAAGGTGGAGTCTCAGAATCATTTTGATTTGCATTTCCCCTATAACTAAACATTTTGAACTTTTTTTGGAACTTCTCAGTCATTTGAGATTTTTCAGTTGAGAATTCTTTGTTTATCACTGTTCTCCATTTTTAATAGGGGTATTTCATTCCCTAGAGTATAACTTCTTGAGTTCTTTGTATATTTTGTATATTAGCCCTC
The DNA here is from genome assembly GCA_964023405.1 of Apodemus agrarius. Lineage (NCBI taxonomy): Eukaryota > Metazoa > Chordata > Mammalia > Rodentia > Muridae > Apodemus > Apodemus agrarius. The sequence goes on along the minus strand of OZ030020.1, from coordinate 76,909,176 downwards.
TATCAGATGTAGGGTTGGTAAAGATCTTTTTCAAATCTGTAAGTCACTTTTGGTCTTTTGAAAGTGTCCTTTGCCATAGAGAAGCTTTTCAGTTTCATGAGGTCCCATTTGTCTATTATTGATCTTAGAACCTGAGCCATTTGTGTTCTGTTCAGGAAAGTTTTTCCTCTTCTAATGTGTTTGAGACTGTTTTCATTTTGTCTTCTATTGAACTCAGTGTATCTGGTTTAATATGGAGGTCTTTTAAACAGACTTTTTATTATGTGGATGCTTCCATTTATGACTGAAGAGTAAAATATTAAGTTCAATGCATTATAGCAGAGCACCTCAAAGTAGCAATGTCATACAAAGATCATGTTATAAAGTAGAAAGAAAAGTGAGACTTGAGAACATGTGTGTGGTGAGGAAAAGAAGGGTATATTAGAAAAGAATTCCCCTTATGGAAATGCCTTCAAGAAATAATAGCTTTATAAAACCTTTTTATATTTTAAAATATTAAAATATTTCATCAGGCAGCAATTCTGCTGAGAATTTCCATTGATCTATATATCAGTGGAAAGAAAAGATTTTTTCAAAGGAGGGATTCATTCCAAGGCAATAAATCACAAATTCCTCCTAACTTGAGATTACTGGAATGATTCCTTATTCATATATACTATTCATATATACAAAATCTCTATGTGTATGTATATATATATATATATATATATATTTATATATGTACAGTTTGTGTGTGTGTGTGTGTGTGTGTGTGTGTGTGTGTGTGGTGGATGGACCTGGTGCCATTTGTATGTTGATGAGTAGTTGATGAGTATGATGATGTGAGTAGGTGGTGTTGGTACTCTGTTCAAGCTCCACCCCACAGTTACCTGGCAATAGCCAGGTATGCCCCGCCCCACATGCCTGGTCCACTATAAGAGGGGCTGCCTGCCCCTCCTCTCCCTCTTTCCCCCGCTCTTTTCCCTTCTCCCTTCTCATCCTCTCACTTCTCTGCCCCTCTTGAGCTCCCCCCTCTCTCCATGTGGTCATGGCTGGCCTCCTCTCTCTCTCTCTCTCTCTCTCTCTCTCTCTCTCTCTCTCTCTCTCTCTCTACTATACCATTGACTCTCATTCTATCCTCTAAATAAACTCTATTCTATACCATGTTGGTGTGTATGTGTGGTCCTTCAGGGGGAGGCAATGCCTAGGCATGGGCCCGCTTAGGTATCCCCCTTCCCCCACGCCGCCGTGCCATACTCACTAACACCCTTTCTCTCTTTTAAATCTCATCAATGGTGCTGAAATCCGGGAACATCAACAACCCCATTAATAAACAAACCATCAGGTGGGACTTCCAGGTTAGAGAGGGGAAGAGAGGAAGCAGGAAGGGTTGACTTCTGGGAGAGAGGTCAAAATAAAGGTTTTTCTGGTTACTGGCTCAAAGTTATGCTTATTTAGGAGAAAGATTTTCTATTTGCATTTTTAGAAAAGGTGATTAGTGTCTATACACCTTCCAAAGTAATATGGGTCAGATTTGATAGAAGGAGGCTCCCTGAAGAACTAGACTCCAGAATATCAAACAGAAAAAGGTCTATCTTGATGATACTAAAATTTCATTTTGAGATTTGTATATTACAGAGTATACAGCCTTGGTGAGTCTCTGCTTGAACTCTGGAGGTCTTTACCTTCAGCTAGTTCCAGTCTAGACACAGACATGAGAGACTAAATCAGTCGTTGGTGTGGCCTTCTTAAAGCCAACCAAATCTTTTTTTGCCCCTTTCAAAATAACTCAACACCCATGTTCAGCTTGAAGAAATTATGAAGACTTACCTGAGCTTTGGGAATGGAGGAGGTTATTATAGGTTGTCTTTCTAGGGAATGTGGAAATGCTCATAATTAGAACAAGGAGGAATAGCTAGAATTGATTTCGTAGCCATAACCTTACTTGGTAGAAATCCTTTTAATTATTTCTTGTTTTGGTAAAAAATTTATTTTGATATAAAATCAAGGTTTTCATTGGGATAAATTTTTTCTATTGATACAAAAATTTAAAGGTACAGGGCTTAGACCCAGTCCTTCTATAACTGTTATTATAAACTGATCTGTGAGATAAGAGCCAAATAACAAATTCATGGCTCTAAGTTTAGTGTTTTCAGATATTTTAATTAGAAATAGCTGAGAGTAGTTAATGGAGAACAGTCCAGATTAATATATATATTAATATATATATTAATTAATATATATATATATAGTTGGTTTTCAAAAACATCAGATATCGACAGACTGTGACATTTAATGTTATTTATTCATTTGTTGAGACAAATCTGCTCCTAACAGCTTCCCATTCATGGATTCAAAGAACCAAATGAGCATCTTACCTCCAGGTGGCTATAGGTCACCATTAGGCAGAAATTGCCAATCTCTCCTGCAGACCCGTACTGTTCTTGAAAGGACACAATTTACAGTTTAAGACAGCTTAGTTCTGCTGAGACAGAATAGGCTAGTCCTTAATATTCCTGTATCTCTGAGGTCTGTCAGATGATCCTGGGCCAAAAGACTGACATGGTCCATCTTCCTGACTTACTGTGGCTGGATAGATAGGTAGCTGTCTCTACACTTTGTCACAGTTCTGGAAGCTGTGTTTTGTATCCTATATATTTTCAATTGATGTAATTCTCAGATGGGGTTGAAATCTCATAGCCAAGCCAGGATATTTACTTTGAGCAAATAGATTTGAGAGGATGGTTTTCAGATGGCATATAATCTAGATCCAGGACACAAGTCAAGATAGAATCATCAACATTTAGTTTAGGATAGATGACAATGTTCTATCTTAACATTGATGTTAAGCTATTTATTTATTTATTTATTTATTTATTTATTTATTATTTATTGATTAAGCTGATTTATTGATGGCTGTGGGGTCTATTTATACTTTATAAATTACAAAATGGTAACAAATGTGCTCTATTTATATTGAAAGAAAGGTTTGTTTTTTCTTATTGAAACAGAAACAGGGAAGTGTTGTGGATGGGCCTGGTACTATTTGTATGTTGATTCTAATTCCACTCTCCTGGGAGGGGATGCAGATGAGGAATGAGTCATACTCAGGTGACTTCTTGTGAACCAAATCCCTAATGAATAAAAAGCAAATCACTGGGTGAGTAAGTGGGACTTCTGGGTTCCAGAGGGGAAGAGAGGAAACAGGAGAGAGTTAGCACCTTTTGGACTGGGATAGTGTAAGGACAAGATGTAATTACTAGTGTCAACCAGTTTCAATGGCAGATCCTGATGGCTCTGCCACCAGAGGATTTAGATTTAATAAGGCTTACAAGATTAGGATTTTAGTTGTTGTGCCCAGCAATTGATTACCATTGTTTCTGAACTAACTCTGTGTGGTACTTTCCTTCACACAGTGATTCCACAGGCTTCAATACAGAAAGGTACAACATCAAAATGTGTACCACAAAGACTGTGACCTAGTCACAAATGTACACTTGAAGCACTGAGTTGTTTTGGTTAGCGACCCATCAGTGGAAACTTAGCCTGGAGCTCCTGAAATCTCTATGAGATAATAACTGGTCAGCCATTGCCCACCAGTGCAAGGCCAGCCAGGCCACCAGGGCAGACAGTTGGTGGCATAGCATGGGAACAAGCCAATTCTTCATCTTTAATATTTCCTGCTCTATATATACAATACATATAAATACACACAGTCATATACACATACATACACATGCATATATATATATGTATGTATGTATGTATGTATGTATACAGACACATAAGCACATGTAAGGGAATAAGTCACAAGTTGCTCCTAACTTTAAACTACTGGAATACTTCTGCACACATATGACTATGTGTATATAAATGCACACACACACACACACACACACACACACTTTCATGTATATATACATATGCATAAACATATGCATACACATATACATATACTTACACATAAATATTTACTAGAATGTTTCTGTGTACATATACACTAGTATATATCTGAGACTACTAAAATGTTTTTGTATTGATGTACAATATAAGTATACTTGACTATTGAATACTTCTTTGTACCTATACATTATATACATTATTTACACATGCACATATGCACATACTCAAGTATAAATATAAATATACATATACATGTGTGTCATACATAATGCTTCTGAATACATGTTATGTGTATACACACATATGTGTGTATATGTATAAATATAACTGTATTCATCTATACACAGATACATATATATGCACATGAATGTGCATAAACATATATATCTGTGTGGATATATGTGTCTGTGTTTGCATGTGTGTGTTTGTGTGTTTCAGTGTGTGTGCTAGTATAATTCTGTATACATATACACTGTGTGTATAGCTGAGACCACTCATATGCTTCTGTATTAAATACACACTCAGGAGATACATATATAAATATATCTTTAGAGTTCTCAGACCTTTTGAAAGTCATTGAACCAAGAATGTTTGCTCTGAAAGAACTAGCAGTTCCTTTTTCCTAAATGCATATAGCTTAATAAGGGTATACTCAGAAATATAAATGTGCTTTACACATAAGTCAAACCATCAAGTGGATGAGATTATTAGTGATATGTATTATACTCTACTCTGTTTCTATCAAAAGTAACATTTTACTTCTGCTTCCTTAATTAAGTTTGTTGTGTTCAGTTTAAGAGAGTATGTATTATTACAGTGTGCACACTCTTCTCTCATTGCCATGTATCTGGTGCAAGCATCACGTTTTCATGGACTACTTCAGCAGTTTCATATTCTGACACTGTTTCCAGTTGAGCATGTTGATCTGTTATCAGAGTAACTTCTTTTTTCTCCATATACCAGTAAATAGATTTAGTTTTTGAGAAATATAATATTTTATAGGCACAAAATTTATTCTAAATTTTAACTAATTGTAAAACAATTATAAATAGCAAACATTGTTAAGATTTCTCTTAAATTTAAGGAAGTTCTTAGTTATTAAAAGTGACATAGTTTAAAAAGAAAAAAATAAAACACTTGTATGTATTCAAACATTTTTTGAATTTTTAAAAAGTGACTATGAAATTTTTGTAATGTTTCTTAGCAATTGTTTCACCAACTAGTCCAAACAGATTAATTATAATAATAAACAATAAATGTAAAATAAACAATAATTAATTATATAATAATTGATACTCATTAAATGAAATAAAAATAGATGACAAAAAGAATTTGACTTTTCTTATTTAATGAAATTTATGGGCATAAGTTATAAAATCTACAGAAGAGAGAAAGAAGAAAGAAATTAAAAACCTCTGAGGAAATATCTGTTCAAGTAGCTGATACCTAGAGCCTGTTGTGAAGTCTAAACCAGGCTAAAGTTTTCTAATGAAATGACCCTGACCTGAAGCCTCTTTTGTAAGTGACTACTGCCTTAATTATTTGCATCTGTGAACTCAAATGAACATACTTAAGGATATATCAATATGCTCATAAATCATCTGCAGGCGATAAGTGGTCCAACATAGATAATTAGAGAATTTACGGAAGACTTACTCCCTCTGTTTATCTGCTGATGACATTTGTGGTACAGCCCTAACAGCAGGATAATTACTAGATTTATTCATCAAACAAAATCACGCCTTCTGGGAATGCACAGTGACTCCAGTTTTAGGACTAATAAAGACATTTTTCACCAAAACTCAAGTACTAATTTGCTCAATAACTAGCTGCAATAAGCTTTTATGGAAGCACTCAAAGAAAAGGCTTGGCACCAGAGGGCAGATAATTAAAGGTGCAGTATCCCCACACAAAAGGATCTGAACAATTCCCTGACCATATTAAAATTTAATTGTTGGATGTTAATTGAAAAAAACATATAAGTCACTTCTGTTCTCTGAGTCACAGTAATTATTCTCCCCAGATCAAAAACATAACTGTGCATCTAAGTTAGCAGCAAAAGAAAACAACTTAAAGGAGCCTTAGTACTTAAAATGAAATCCTCATACCAATAAAAATAAACTAAAATTAAATATCCAACAACAATTATCTGAATCGAAATACATTAGGTCTGGATTTTTTTCATGTTCTCTTTTATCCTCCAATTCATGCCTTTAAAAGAAAAAGTTATAATCAGTTAACTTTCTACTTTTTAAAAGTTTCAAAGAATTCATAAGTAACAAAAGGCTTAAACATTTCAGTAATGTGAAAATATAGTAACTTCCTAACAGAATAACCCACTTCAACATGTTGTGTTAAGTCCCTTTTCTTTTTTGCACATTTTTTGCACTGTGTCATGTTTATAAAATCCATGACACAAAATAAACAGGCATTGCATTATTGATCAAACCCATTGAGCATTAACTAAAGGCTAATGGTGACAGCCCAGAATGTTCAGACACATAGAAGAAAATGTTGCAAGAAATTACTGAACAATATCAGTCACCTTCTCAGTGTTTACATAACCATTATGCTAAAATGAATAAGAATTATGAAATGTTAATTTAAATATGTTTTCCTATAGAACTCTTGGGATGTTTCCCCTTGAAGACCAACTTTTACAGTATGAAGATCAGAAATCCTCAGGCCCTTGGACTCACTTTCTGCTGCAGAGGAATGATGGACTACATAAAATGCAGACTTTTAAACTCATATTTAATTGTTTAATGTCATGGCTCTTGGTAGAGCATTGTTGCTTGAAAAATAAATTGGGTAATTCAATTAAATGGCTACAGAAGATACATCATATCAGATGTAGAAAGGCACTAACCCCAGCTTGAACTTGACGTCCCACATCGCTTCACTTATTTGACAAATGGATTCTTGAAAATAATTGAAACACATGGCTGCCAGCATAGGTCAATAATACTTTTTTGCCATTCAGACTCTTAACAGCTTCCATTTTTTCTTGCACTGTGCCATTCAGGGCAAAGATTGCATTTGCCTGGTAAATCATGCAAGCATTATTACTAAAATGGGACTAAATGCAATGAAAATGGACTACATAAAAGTAATGGCACTTAAGTAAAGGGAAGACCATCTACCAGGGCAAACACTAAATGTCAGAGTTAAATACTATATGACATTACTTCCATTACAAGCTCATATTATGCACATAAGAAAGCAAACCCACTAACTACAGACACATGCCACATTTACATTTTGCTTAACGTAAGCTATGTTTTGAACACACCAGTGTTAATCCAAATCCGTAGCATAACTACATAACTGCTATATCCAGCATTGTCTACCATATCTCTTTAGGTGTAATTCTATATTTCAGCTAAATTGAATCTCTGACAAAATCTTCATATAAATAGTCCTATCATATCTGGAATCATCAGTTTATCTAAAAAACAGAAAAACAGATTAAATTACAAACAACAAAGGCATTTAAAATTATTGTCCAGAATAAAAAAAATTGATCAGAAATAAAGAGATGTAAAAATCTTTTCTATACATATTATTCTTAATACTTAGCACATTAAAAATGATTACTTCTTAAATCTCAACTTTCATTGCATTAGTTCATTCTAAGTGACTACAAAGAAAATAGTATATGAAACAATAAATATTGAATTAGAGAATATTGTTTTGTTTTATGGTTAGAATAAGTGCTAGTTTCTGGCTGTATCTAGCTTGGTATTTTGCAGTTTGGTTGTTTTATTTAGTTTTGTTTTAATCAAAGAAGAAGAGGATGAGGCAGAAGAAAAAAGGAAGAGGAGGAGTGGGAGCAGGAGAAAGAGATGAAAGAGGAGAAGCTGAAGGAGGAGGAGGAAAAAGGAGAAGGATGTGGAGGAGGAGGAGGAGGAGGGGAAAGGAGGAGGAGGAGAAGGAGAAGTAGGAGAAGGAGAAGGAGGAGGAGGAGGAGGGGAGGAGGAGGAGGAGGAGAAGGAGGCGAAGGAGAAGGAGGAGGAGGAGGGGAGGAGGAGGAGAAGGAGGAGGAGGAGGAGGAGGAGGAGAAGAAGAAGAAGAAGAAGAAGAAGAAGAAGAAGAAGAAGAAGAAGAGGAAGAGGAAGAGGAAGAGGAAGAGGAAGAGGAAGAGGAAGAGGAAGAGAAAGAGGAAGAGGAAGAGGAAGAGGAACAAGAACAAGTGTCTCCCAGTTTCATAACATTCATACCTAGAACAGTTATTTTATCTTGTAATTAGGAAATATTGCATAGAGATAAGAATGCAACCAAAATTCCTGGATTGATTTCTGTCTCCTGACTGCCATTGGAAAGTTCCATCATCCCTTCCTGCTTCAGTATTCAATCTGTAAAATGAATGCGAAGATGTGTTTCTAAAAAGTTCAATGTGGTGCCTAGCAATAAGATTTCATAAACCTCTATAGACAATAATAAAATGTAGGAATCCATCACAAGATATTTGTGTAATGGGAGGTTTTAAAATGAACATGTGAACTGTAGCACTGGGAATCCCATTTCAATAATCTCAGAACACATTTGACTTTTGAACCCTTCAGAACCATGAAGCTCTGTTAACTTTTACTTCCTTTGTCAAACTTCCTTTCTGTGTGAAATGAGGATGCCTTAGTCTGAAGGAGCCATTGCTCTTACACTCCAGCAAAGGTCCTGACCTTCCTTGGAGAGTCAATTGAGTCATGCTAGTTGTCTACATTGATAAGAACACTTTCTCCTATCAAGGGTAGCTGAATTATGAACAATAAATAAAGGATGTGATTATTGTCAGAAGAGCTGTCTGTTTCTAATCAAATCTCATTTCTCTCTTTTTTTCTATTTTAGGCACTGAACACATTCATTTGTTTAGCTCCTCTATAACCTCACACCAAGTCAACCTGACTGCACTGAGTGTGTCTTCTAAGAGAGGACACAGTCTTAATATCACACATGACAGAGGACGCCACAGTATTCTATTGTATATTCTACAACATATTTCTTATAAGAATGGTATAATCAAAAATAGAACAGTTCTATTGATCGGCTTTAAAATGTAGGGTTGTTTTGGGCTTTCAATGAGCTGACACATCCTTTAAAAGGGGCATTTAAAACACCCAGCCACATCAGTGAATAGCAAGCAGAGTCATCCCAATACTCAATATTATAGTTGAAACAATACCAACAGTAACTGAAAAGTACAATGACTTCTATGCAGAGGAAAGATAAATGATATATCATGGACACAGTTTCAGGTTTCAAAAATTCTAAGGCAAATTATACACTGAGATTCACAGAATCATTTCTAATATTTGACTGTTCAAGGAAATCATTTAAACTTATAGAAATAATAGAATATTCCTTGTCTTTAAACATAAAGTAGCTTTATTTATTATTTGCCTTGCACTGAACAAGTTAAAATGTTCTACAGCTCACTGCTTAAAATGGCATGATTGATTCTATTTATTCTTTTCACAAATTACTCATTTCACAAATTTGAAAATTGAAGATAGTAAAGTAAGGCTATTTATATGCACACTCACATAAATAAATATAACCTTCCCGGGCAGTGGTGGCACATGCCTTTAATCCCAGCACTTGGGAGGCAGAGGCAGGCTTATTTCTGAGTTTGAGGCCTGCCTGGTCTACAGAGTGAGTTTCAGGACAGCCAGGTCTATACAGGGAAAACCTGTCTCAAAAATAAAACATAAAATAAATAAATAAATAAATAAATAAATAAATAAATAATAAAAATATAACCTCATGGGTCCATGAATGGCATTCATTAAAGCAGAATGTTAAAAAAAACTTGAGACTCTCTTAAAAGGAATTCTACTCGTTCTAGTCTGAGCCAGTGCTTTGAGCAGACATTGGGCACTAGCTCAGCACTTAGTTCCATAACACCCAGAAATGCTCTAAAATGCCAGGGATCATGGGATCTCAGGATCTTAGTCACACCAGGATTTCAGAATCCCAGAGGCAGATAGAATCCCAGGAGTTCTGACAAACCCAGGGACTCAGGATCACAGGATCACAGAATCAAAGGATCACAGCTGGACTCAGAGGTGATCTCACATAACTGGGATCACATGAGGGACAGAATTTGGTCAGAGGCAGCAAGGGCAGGTAGACTTAGAGAGATCCAGATGGAGGGAAACAAGCAAAGAACATAAGCAAAAGAACCCAAGGTTACTTGGCATCATCAAAACACAGTTTCTCACCATAGGAAGTCCTAGATACCACATCATACCAGAAAAGCAAGATTTGGATGGAAAATCACTTATCATGATGATGAGAGGGGACTTTAAGAAGGACATGAAGAACTCCCTTAAAGAAATACAGGAGAACACAGGTAAAGAGACAGAAGCCCTAAAAGAGGAAACACAAAAATCCCTTAATGAATTACAGGAAAATACAACCAAACAGTTGAAGGAATTGAACAAAACCATTCATGAGCTAAAAATAGGAATAGAAGCAATAAAGAAATAACAAAGGGAGACAATTCTAGAAGTAGAAAACATAGGAAAGAGATCAGGAGTCATAGACTAAAGCATAACCAATAAGAGAGAAACTCAAGTGAAGAAGATACCATAGAAAACACTAACACAACAGTAAAAGTAAATGGAAAATGAAAAAAGCTACTGACCCAAAACATCCAGGAAATCTAGGACACAATTAGAAGACAAAACCTAAGGATAATAGTTATATAAGAGAGAAAAAATTCCAAATTAAAGGGCCAGTGAATATCTTCAACAAAATTATAGCTTAAAACTTGCCACACCTGAAGAAAGACATAACCAAGAACTTGCAAAAACCTACAGAACTCCCAATAGACTGGACAAGAAAAGAATTCCTTCTGTCACACAATAATAAAAAAACCAAATGCACAAAACAAATAAAGAATATGAAAAGCAGTAAGAGAAAAAAATCAAGAAACATATAAAGGTAGACCTATCAGACTTACAAAAGACTTCTCAATAGAGACTCTAAAAGCCAGAATAAAGAACCTGGCAGATATCACACAAACCCTAAGAGAACACAAGGTCAGCCCAAGGTACTAAACCAGAAAAACTCTCAATTATCATAGATAAAGAAACCAAATTTTTAATAGGGTTATTTGGCTCTCTGGAGTGTACCTTCTTGAGTTCTTTGTATATCTTGGATATTAGCCTTCTGTCAGAGGTAGGGTTGGTAAAGATCTTTTCCCAATTTGTTGGTTGCCATTTTGTCCTTTTGACACTATCCTTTGTCTTACAGAAACTTTGTAATTGTATGCGGTCAAATTTGTCAATTCTTCATTTTAGCGCATAATGTATTGGTGTTCTGTTCAGGAAATTTCCCACTGTGCCCATGTTCTCAAGGCTCTTCCCCAGTTTCTTTCCTGTTAGTTTCAGTGTGTCTGGTTTTATGTGGAGGTCCTTAATCCTCTTGGACTTGAGCTTGGTACAAAGAGATAAAAATGGATCATTTTTCTGAAGTCTTCTTCAATTTCCTTCTTCAGAGATCTGAAGTTCTTGCCATACAGAACCTTCATGTGTTTGGCTAGAGTCACACCAAGACAGTTCACATTGTTTGTGGCTATTATGAAAGGTGTCATCCCTCTAATTTCTTTCTCAGCCTCTTTATCCTTTGAGTATATGAAGGCTACTTTTCTGCCTGAGTTGATTTTATAACCAGCCACTTTGCTGAAGTTGTTTATCAGCCGTAATTCTCTGATGGAGTTTTTTGGGTCACTTAAGTATACTATCATACCATCTGCAAATAGTGATAGTTTGACTTCTTCCTTTCCAATTTGCATCCCTCTGACCCCCTTATGTTGTCTAACTGATCTAGCTAGAACTTCAAGTATTATATTGAAAAGATATGGAGAGAGGGGGCAGCCTTGCCTAGTCCCTGATTTTAGTGGGATTGCTTCAAGCTTCTCTTCATTTAGTTTGATGTTGGCTACCAGTTTGCTGTACATTGCCTCCACCATGTCCAGGCATGGGCCTTGAACTCTTGTTCTCTCCAAGACCTCCAGCATGAAAGGATGCTGAATCTCATCAAAAGGCTCCTCGGCATCTAATGACCATGTGGATTTTTGTTTATGTAGTGGATTGCATTGATGGATTTCTGTATATTGAACCATCCCTGCATCCCTAGGATGAATCCTACTTGATCATGGTGAATGATCGTTTTAATGTGTTCTTGGATTTGGTTGGCAAGAATTTTATTGAGTATTTTTCATCAATATTCATTAGGGAAATTGGTCTTAAGTTCTCTTTCTTTTTTGGATCTTTGTGTGATTTTGGTATCAGCCTAATTGTGCCTTCATAGAACGAGTTGGGTAGTGTTCCTTCTGTTTCTATTTTGTGAAAAGGTTTCAAGAGTATTGGTGTTAGGTCTTCTTTGAAGGTCTGATAGAATTCTGCACTAAAACCATCTGGTCTTGTGCTTTATTTGGTTGGAATACCCTCCACTTCTATTTCTTCTGGGGTTATGGGACTATTTAGCTGATCTATTTGATCCTGATTTAATTTTGGTATTTGGTATCTGTCTAGGAAATTGTCCATTTCCTCCAGATTCTCCAGTTCTGTTGTGTATAGGTTTTTGTAGTAGGATCTGAGGATTTTTTGAATTTCCTGTTTCTGTTGTTATATCTCTCTTTTCATTTCTAATTTTGTTAATTTGGATACTATCTCTGTGCCCTCTGATTAGTCTGGCTAAGGGTTTATCTATCTTGTTGATTTTCTCAAAGAACCAGTTCCTAGTTTTGTATGGTTCTCTTTGTTTCGGCCCTTAGTTTCATGATTTCCTGTCTTCTACTCCTCTTGGGTGAATTAGCTTCTTTTTGTTCCAGGGCTTTCAGGTGTGCTGTTAAGCTGCTAGTGTATGCACTCTCCAGGTTCTTTTTGGAGGCACTCAGGGCTATGAGTTTTCCTCTTAGCACTGCGTTCATTGTGTCCCATAAATTTGGGTATTTTGTTCCTTCATTTTCATTAAATTCTAAAAAGTCTTTGATCAACACAAGGAAAAGAGTAGCCTTCCTATACTCAAAGGATAAGCAGGCTGAGAAAGAAATTAGGGAAAGGACACCCTTCACAATAGCCACAGACTATATAAAGTACCTTGGTGTAACTTTAACCAAACAAGTTAAAGATTTGAATGACAAGAACATTAGGTCCTTGAAAAAGGAAATTGTAGAAGACTTTGGAAAATGGAAAAAACCTTCCCTACTCATGGATTGGCAGGATTAATATAGTAAATATGGTCACCTTTACAAAAGCGATCTACAGATTCAATGCAATCCCCATCAAAATCCCAACTCCGTTTATTATATAGTTAGAAAGAAAAATTCTCAAACTCATCTGGAATAACAAAAAGCCCAGGATAGCTGGAACTATTCTCAACAGTAACTTCTGGGGAAATCAGTATCCTGAACCTCCAGCAGTACTACAGAACAATATTGTTAAAAACTTCATGGTATTGGTACAGTGACAGGCAGGTAGATCAATGGAATGGAATTGAGGACCAAGAAATGAACCCACACACCTATGGTCACTTGATCTTCAACAAAGGAGCTAGAGCCATCCAGTGGAAAAGGGATAGGCTTTTCAACAAATGGTGCTGGCTCAACTGGAGGTCAGCATGCAGAGGAATGCAGGTTGATACAGTCTTATTTCCTTGTACTAAGCTCAAGTCCATGTGGATCAAGGACCTCCACATAAAACCAGACACACTGAAACTAATAGAAAAGAAATTGGGGAAGACCATTCAGGACATGGGTATAGGGGAAAAGTTCCTGAACAGAACTCCAATAGCTTATGCTCTAAGATCAAGAATTGACAAATGGGACCTCATAAAATTATAAAGTTTCTGTAAGGCAAAGGACACTGTCAAAAGGACAAAATGGCAACCAACAAGTTGGGAAAGGATCTTCACCAACCCTACATCGGACAGAGGGTAGGATGTCCAATATATAAAAGGACTCAAGAAGGTAGACTCCAGAGACCCAAAATAACCCTGTTAAAAAAATGGGTTACAGAGCTAAGCAAGGAGTTTTTACCTGAAGAATTTCAAATCAATGAGAATCACCTTAAGAAATGTTCAGCATCATTAATCATTGGGGAAATGCAAATCAAAACAACCCTGAGATTTTACCTCACAGCAGTCAGAATGGCTAAGATTAAAAACTCAGGAGATAGTGGGTGTTGGCAAGGATGTGGAGAGGAGGGAGTGCTCCTTTATTGATGGTGGAATTTGGGGCTGGTACGACCACTCTGGAGATCATTCTGGCAGTTCCTTGGAGAGCTGGGCATGATACTTCCAGAGGACCCTGTCATGCCACTCCTGGGCATATACCCAGAGGATTCACCGGCATGCAATAAAAGCATGATCCACTATGTTTATAGCAGCCTCATTTATAGTGGCCAGTAGCTAGAAGGAACCCAGAGGTCCCTCAGTGGAGGAATGGATACAGAAATTGTGGTATTATTTACACAATGGAATGCTACTCGGCAATTAAAAACAACGAATTCATGAAATTTTTAGGCAGATACTTGGAACTGGAAAGTGTCATACTCAGTGAGATAACTCAATCACAAGAGAGTACACGTGGAATGCAGTCACTGATGAGTGGATATTGATTGGCCCAGAAGCTCTGAATACTCGAGACACAATTGACATGTCAAATTATTCCCAAGAGGAAGGAGGGAGGGGACCCTGGTCCTGGAAGGGCTTAGTCCAGCATTGTAGGGGAGGGACCAGAACAGAGAGGTGGGAGGGGCATGATTGGTGAATGGATGGAGAGAAAAGGGCTTGTGGGACTTATGTGGAGTTGGGTACTGGAAAGGGAAAAGCATTTAGAATGTAAACAAAGAATATAGAAAATTTAAAAAATAGAAAAGAAAAAAAGAATGGGATAATTTGCATTCTTCTGCATGCTGATCTCCAGTTGAACTAGCACCATTTGTTGAAATGGCTATCTTTTTCTACTGGCTAGTTTTAGTTTCTTTTTCAAAGACCAAGTGACCATAGGTGTGTGGACTCATTTCTGGGTCCTTAATTCTATTTCATTAATCTACCTGCCTGTCACTGTACTAATACCATGCAGTTTTTAACAGTATTGCTCTGTAGTACTGCTTGAGGTCAGGGATAATGATTTCCCCCTGAAGTTCTTTTACTGTTGAGAACAGTTTTGCTCTCCTGGGTTTTTTGTTATTCCAGATGAATTTGAGAACTGCTCTTTCTAACTCTATGAAGAATTGAGTTGGGGTTTTGATGGGGATTGCATGAAATCTGTAGATTGCTTTTGGCAAGATGGCCATTTATTAATCTTGCCAATCCAAGAGCATGGAAGATCTTTCCATCTTCTGAGGTTTTCTTGGGCTTCTTTCTTCAAAGACTTGAAGTTCCTGTCATACAGATCTTTCACTTGTTTGGTTAGAGTCACACCAAGATACTATATATTGTTTGTGGCTATTGTGAAGGGTGTCATTTCCCTAATTTCTTTCTTAGCCTGTTTATCTTTTGAGTATAGGAAGGCTACTGATTTGTTTGAGTTGATTTTATATCCAGTCACTTGCTGAACTTATTTTCTTAGCTGTAGGAGTTCTCTGGTGGAACTTTTTTGGTCGCTTAAGTATATTATTATTATCATCTGCAAATAGTGATATTTTGAATTCTTCCTTTCCAATTTTTATCCCTTTTGTTGTCTAATTTCTCCAGCTAGAACCTCAAGTACTATATTAAATAAGTGGGGAAAGAGAGGGCAGCCTTGTCTAGACCCTGATTTTAGTGGGATTGCTTCAAGTTTCTCTCCATTTAGTTTAATGTTGGCTACTGGTTTGCTGTATATTGCTTTTATTATGTTTAGTTATGGGCCTTGAATTCCTGCTCTTTTCAAGACCTTAAACATGAAATGATGCTGATTTTTGTCAAATGCTTTTTTCAGTATCTATTGAAATGACAGTGTCATTTTTCTCTTTGAGTTCGTTTATGTAGTGGATTACATTGATGGGTTTCTGCTAATAAACCATCCCTCCATCACTGGGATGAAGAGTACTTGATCATGGTGAATGATCACTTTAATGTGTTCTTGGAATTGGTTTGCAAGAAATTTATTGAATATTTTTGCATTGCTATTCATAAGGCAAATTGGTCAAAAGTTCTCTTTCTTTCTTGGATCTTTGTGTAGTTTCGGTATTAGCAAAATACCAAGAATTTTCACCTGAGAAATATGGAATACCTGTGAAAAACCTAAAGAAATGTTCAACATCCTTAATGAGGGAAATGCAAATCAAAACAGCCCTGAGATTTCACCTCATACCAGTCATAATCAAAAACTCAGGAGAAAACAGGTGCTGGTAAGGATGTGGAGAAAGAGGAACACTCCTCCACTGCTGGTGGGATTGCAAGCTGTTACAACTACTCTGGTAATCAGTTTGGTACTTTCTCAGAAAACTGGGTATGATACTATGGGAGGACCATGCTATTCTACTCCTGGGCATATACCCAGGAGATTCCCTAGCATGTATTAAGGACACATGCTCCACTATGTTCATAGCAGCCCTATTTATAATAGCCAGAAGCTGGAAAGAACCCAGATACCCCTCAACGGAGGAATTGATACAGAAAATGTGTTACATTTACACTATGGAATACTACACATCTATTAAAAACAATGAATTCATGGAATTCTTAGACAAGTGGGTGGAACTGGAAAATGTCATACTGAGTGAGGAGACCCAATCACAAAAGAACACACATGGTATGCACTCACTGATAAGAGGATATTAGCCCAGAAGCTCGGAATTCCCAAGAAACAATTCACATATAAAATGATGCCCACCAAGAAGACAGGACAGGATCCTGGTTCTGGAATGGCTCAATGTAGCAGTATAGGGGAATAGAAGGACTGGGAAATGGGAAGAGGGTGATTGGGGAGTAGAGGGAGGGAAGAGGGCTTATGGGGTTTTGGGGAGGGGGGTCCAGTAACGGGTATACCATTTGAAATGTAAACAAAGAATATATCAAATTTAAAAAACTGAAAAAATGAAACCAAGATATTCCATGACAAAACCAAACTTATATAAATCTTTCCAAAAAATCCAGCCTTACAAATAATAATAGGTGGAAAACTTGAAAACAAGGAAAGAAAATAACCCCTAGCAAAAACAAGAAAGTAATATTCTTTCAACAAACCCCAAAAAATATAGCCACACAAACATGATTCCACCTGTAACAACAAAAATAACAGGAAGCAACAATCACTTTTCCTTAATATCTTCTAACACAATGGACTCATTTCCCAATAAAAAGACATAGACAAACATACTGGATATATAAACAGAACCCCCTACTTTGCTGCATAGAAGAAAAACACTTCAGTGACAACGTCAGGCAATACCTCAGAGTAAAAGTCTGGAAAAATATTTCCAAGCAAATGGTCCCAAAACCAAGCTGGAGTAACCAGTCTAATATTTAGTTAAATTGACTTTCAACTTAAGTTATTAAAAAAGACACAAAAGAACATTTAATACCTGACAAAGAAAAAAAATCTATCAAGATGTACTCTCAATTCTGAAAATCTATGCTCCAAATGCAAGAATACCAACATCCATAAAAGAAACTTTACTAAAGCACAAAGCACACATTGTACCTCACACAATAATAATGGGAGTCTTCATCACCCCAGTCTCAGCAATGGACAAACATAGAAATTAACAAAAAATAAACAGAGGAACAGTTGAACTAACAGAAGTTATGAATCAAATGGATTTAACAGATATCGATAGATAATTTCATCCTAAAACAAAAGAATATATCTTCTCAGCACCTCATGGCACCTTATCCAAAACTGACCATATACCTGGTCACAAAAAAAGGCATCAACAGAAACAAGAATATTGAAATAATCCAATGCATCCTATCAGATCATCACAGACTAAGGCTGCTTTATAATAACTACAAAAACAATGGAAAGTCCACTTACACATGGAAGCTGAACAATGCTCTACACAATGATAATGTGGTCAAGAAGAAATAAAGAAAGAAATTAAACACTTTAGAATTTAATGAAAATGAAAGCACATCATATCAAAACTTAAGGGACACAAAGAAAGCAGCGCTAAGAGAAAACCCTATAGCTCTATGTGCCTCCAAAAGAAAATTGAAGAGAGCATAGATTAGAAGCTTGATAACATACCTGAAAACTCTCAAACAGAAAGAGACACACTCAAGAGGAGTAGACAACAGGAAATAATCAAACTCAAGGCTGAAATCAACGAAGTAGAAACAAAAAGAACAATACAGACAATCAACAAAACAAGAAGTCAATTCTTTGAGAAAATCAACACGATAAATAATCCTTAGCCATACTAACCAGAGGGCACAAAGACATTATCCAAAATCACAAAATCAGAAACAAAAAGGGGAACATAACAACAAAAACTGAGGAAATTCAAAAAATCATCAGATCCTACTACAAAAGCCTATACTCAACAAAACTGGAAAATCTGGATGAAATGAACAATATTTTAGACAAATACTAGGTGCCAAAACTAAATCATGATAAGATAAATTATTTAAACACTCCTTTAACCCCTAAAGAAATAGCAGCAGTCATTAAAAGTTTCCAAACCCAAAAAACTTGAGGATCAGATAGCTTTAGTGCAGAATTCTATTACCTTCAAAGAAGACCTAATACCAGCATTCATCAAACTATTCTACAAAATGGAAACAGAAGGAGCACTACACAGTTTATTCTATGATGTCACAATTGCACTTATACTTAAACAACACAAAGACCCAGCAAAGAGAGACAACTTCAGACCAAATTTCCTATGAAGATCAACACAAAAATACTCAATAAAATTCTTGAAAATTGAACCCAAGAACACAGTAAAACAATCATCCATTGGAGCAATTAGACAACAAAATGAAGTCAAAGGGATACAAATTGGAAAGGAAGAGTCAACATATCATTATTTTTTTATTGGATATATTCTATATTTACAATTCATTTCCCTTTTTCTGGTTCCCCACCCCCCAAAGGTCCCACATGCCCTTTTCCCTCCCCCTGCTCCCTCTTCCACCCCTTCCCTCTTCCCTGTTTGCAGATGATAAGATAGTATGCTTAAGTAACCACAAAATTCCACTAGAGACCTCTTAAACTTGATAAACTACTTCAGCAAAGTAGCTGGATATAAAATTTACTCAAACAAATCAGAAGCATTCCTCTACTCAAAGAAGAAATAGTCTGAGAAAGAAATTAGGGAAACAAAACCCTTTACAATAGTTGCAAATTATATAAAATATCTTGGTGTCACTCTAACCAAGCAAGGCAAAAATCTGTATGACAAGAACTTCAAGACACTGAAGAAAGAAATCAAAGAAGATCTCAGAAGATGGAAAGGTCTCCCATGCTCATGAATTGGCAGGATTAATATAATAAAAATGTCCATCTTGTTGAAAGCAATGAAATCCCATATTTATTCAGAGTTAGAAAGAACAATTTGCAATTTCATCCAGAATAGCAAAAAAACACAGAATAGGAAAAACTATTTTTCAACAATAAAAGAACTTCTGGCTAAATTCCCATCTCTGAACTAAAACTGTATTACAGAGCAATAGTGATTTAAAAAGTGTATGGTATTGGTACAAAGACAGAAAGGAAGATCAAAGGAATAGAATTGAAGACCCAGAAAATAACCCACACACTTATGGTCACTTCATCTTTGACAAAAGTGCTAAAACCATTCAGTGAAAATAAGACAGCATATTCAGCAATCTGTGTTTGTACTGGTAGTTAGCATGTAGAAGAATTCAAATTGATTCATTCTTATCTCCTTGTACAAAGCTCAAGTCTAAGTGGATCAAGGACCTCCTCATAAAACTACATACACTGAAACTAATAGAAGAGAAAGAGGGGAATAGCCTTAAACACTTGGGCATAGGGGAAATTTTCCTGAACAGAGCACCAATGGCTTATGCTCTCTAAGATCAACAATAGACAAATTGGGATGTCATAAAATTACAAAGCTTCTGCTAGGCAAAGGACAAAACAGCAACCAACAGATTGGGAAAAGGTATTTACCAACCCTACATCCAATAGAGGGCTATTACCTAATAAATACAAAAATCTCAAGAAGTTAGACTCAGAGAATCAAATAGCCCTATTAAAAATGGAGTACAGAGATAAACAAAGAATTCTTAACTGAGGAATCTTGAATAGCCAAGAAGCACCTAAAGAAATGTTCAACATCCATATTCATTAAGGAAATGCAAATCAAAACAACCCTGAGATTCTGCCTCATACTGGTCAGAATGGCTAAGATCAAAAACTAAGGAGACAGCAGATACTGGCAAGGATGTGGGGAAAGAGGAACACTTCTTCATTGTTGGTGGGATTGCAAGCTGGTACAAACATTCTGTAAATAAGTCTGGTGGTTCCTCTGAAAACTGGACATAGTATTACCTGAGTCCTAGCTATACCACTCCTGGTACCCCAAATATACTCTAACATATAGCAAGGACACATGCTCCACTATATTCATAGCAGCCTTGTTTATAATAACCAGAAGCTGGAAAGAACCCAGCTGTCCTTAAACAGAGGAATGGATACAGAAAATGTGTTGTATTTACACAATTGTAAAAATATATATATATAATAGGAAAATATACTGGTCCAGGAGTTTGATTTAGTCAGAATGTTTTACAAACCTCAAGGCTTACTTTTCTCAATTAAGGATTATGGATACAATCTTGGTAAGCCTAAAGGTTTTTAGATTGTGCTTTTAGAACATTAAGCACACATGGATATCTCCAGAATCACAAAGCTCCAATAAAGCCTTGTGTATATAATTAGATCAATCAACAGGAAACATTATGAGATATATGTGAGAGGAAACCTCACAACAATCAGCCTTATAGTTAGAATTAACTCCATCCACCTAAGGCCTAATTGTCTGTTCATAGACATTGCTGAAATCTACAACAGCATTAAACTTACTGACAGGGTGCAAGATCATTTTCATGTCATCAAAGCACAGCCAAAAATGTAGCAGTTCCTATTTTAATAAACTTTGTTTTTAATTTTCAAATGTGTTGGATATATTTAAAACATGCTTCACGTGTTTCCAACAAAATACTTTTGCTCCTAAAAATATCAAATATTGTCATCCTTGCTTGGAATAAACAAAATCCTGAAGCAAACCTATTCTCTTAGTTGCTTTGTTGGAAAGATAAAAAATAAAAAAGTGCTTCAGTCAGTAAAATAAGTCAAATATTAACAATTCTCAAAATATTTTATTATTAAAAGTCCTGTGGTTTTGCACTTTTTTCCCTGGTAAATGTGATTAATTTTTTTCCTTCTCAAATTCTAAATTAGTTTTAAATAGGAAAGAAGGGATGATTAGAAATAATTTATTGGATGGTAGCTTTAATTTAGACAAAATTTCAGTTATTATATGTGACATAATTTTCAAAATTAGTGTTTTTGCTGTTGTTGAGTATGGGTGCTGTCTATTTCCATTTTGTGCAAGAGACAATTACCTGAGGAGACAATAAAAGTGCTGCTCCTAACTTCTGTGAAGACAAAGCAAGATTTCCATAACAAAACAATTCAGGTAACAAATGGAAACATTCAGAAGTTCAAGTCCATGATGTGGGTTTTAGATGGGAAAGTTACAAGGACATGAATCACTCTTTGGAAACATTAATAAAACCTATGCAGAAAATACAGGGATCAGTGGCTCAGCACTGTACACTTCAAGTTCAAATCTGTGATCTGCTGTCAACAGTTGAACCCATACAGAATTAGGGTATCTAAGTGTGTCTTATTTTCTTCATCTATTAACTGCTAATTATAGTTGTATCTACAACATAAAGCAAGATCAAATATGAAGCTCAAATGAATTCATATAGAAAAGAGACATAATGATTGTCAATTCAGCTATTATTTTTGAAAATGGATATTTTGGAAACAAGAAGCATGAATTATAAATTGAAATGAAAATTATATCAGTGTTTTATTCTTTTATGTAAAATTTAGACTTTTAAGAGTGAACTGAATTATTCATACAAGTCCTATTAATTTGACTGAAATGATAAACTCACAGTATTATAAACATGTGAAGGTAATGGGTGAGTCATGCTTATAAATTGTTTTGATAGATATCAGAATAATTTTAAATAAATCAAACAGCTAGAATTTTATATTTGTTTTCTTCCCCATGTTTATATATTTCTTTAAAAAGAGATTTTTTAAAAAACAATGCTAAGATAAAGAGGGCAAATTATGGCTGCTAGTCCACATTTTATCTCTAGCAATCAATTTTTAAAGGTAGTTATTAATCCACTTACAAACATAGCAACATTATAAGACATGAAAACCAATCCTGTAGAAACTGATTTTTGTACTGTTAATTACAGCCTATATTATTAGGAGTACAACTTTTCAAAAATGAAAACAAGAAAGAAAGAATGAAAAAGAAGGAAAGAAAGAAGAAAGAGAAGGAAGGAAAGAAGGAAGGAGGGAGGGAAAGAAGGAGAAGGAGGGAAGGCAGGCAGGGAGTTAGTTCCTTTTATCCATACACTATTCTGTTATAAATATAAACAAGTAGGATTTTTGTTTGACTTTCTATTGTCAACTTGAAAAATATGTAGTGTCTCTATGGAATTGAGACACACTGAGGGATTACATAAGTCAGGTTGGCTGAAGGCATACCTGGGGGGTGGTTTTTAATTGAGTTATTTGAGGTGTTAATGCTTACCATGAATGTGGGCAGCACATTTCATAGGCTGAACAGTATAAAATATTGGCAAAAGGAAACAGAGCAAGGAAGTATGCTTGCATGTGTTTTCCTTCTTGCCTACCTTATGTCAAGATGCTTTGAGTTTCTGCCTTGATATACCTGCTGCAATGCTCTGTAACCTGGGACTGTAAGCCAAATAAATACAGTTTTCCTTAAAATAGTTTTTGTCTGGGTATTTTATATTAGCAACAATAATGAAACCATGACAACAGAAACAATGCATGTTTAAAGTATGTAATATTAAATCACAAAATGAAGTAGAGGTTCATGATCTTTCCTTGAAAATCAAATTTTCCAGGGGGAAATGTGCTGTGCTAACTTCAATATTGATGATGGAGGAACGCAAGTGAGGTAGGGGTCAGCATAAGCAATTGGTCGGGGGATATTTATTGAAAGATCTGAACAAAGGAATGTTTATCCAAAGAGAAAAAAATATTCCATTTAACTAGAAAATATAATTAAATAGGAATGCTTAGTATATTGATGTGTGCATTTTTTCAAGTCATTCTGGATAACACCAAGTACTTAGCTTAAAGCAAAAGTTGAACTGTGTGGAGGTTTGAATGATCGTGCTCACCAACATGACATGTGCACATTTATGTTCATATATTTTAAGATTTTGGTCCTCAGTTGATGGCACTATTTGACGAGTCTTAATGTTTCTCTCTCTCTCTCTCTCTCTCTCTCTCTCTCTCTCTCTCTCTCTCTCTCTCTCTCTCTCTGCCTTGTTTCTCTGTCCCCAGATATGAGCTCTCAGCTACTCTTCTAGCACCCTGCCTTTCTGTCATAATGCTCTTGGATTCTAACCCTTTGAAACTATAAGTACCAAGTAAACTCTTTTTTTCTACAAGTTGCCTTTGTCATAATGCCTTATGATAGAAATGGAAAGGTACATTGCTTAGAACCTTTCTGAATCTATTTTAATCTTTTGATGCAAGCATCACACAATTATGAAGGTGAAATGTCGTCATGGTTTATTAATGTTCATATTTAATAGTTTGAAGCAGGGACAAATTAGGCAAGATTTGTGTGTGTTTTTAATGGATAAATATTTTAGCTTCTATAATAGATGACTGTAGTTAGAATCCCATAATGAGAAGATCTAAATTAAGGAGTTAGCCAGACATCCAGAGCTATCTTCTATTAGCAAATACCCAGTCAGCTTTTAGTTACCTTTTATAGGTCACTTTAACACTTTGTATATTTTTTAAAGTCAGAGTAGTTGTTCTTATGATTTATTCTGTTCTGACAGGCATCAAGAAGTCTTGCATAGTACTGTTCTGAGGTTTATGCAGAGAGATTAACCAAGGTTCATTACAAACACCAATAGCAGGCTAAAAAGAAATCAAAATGATTTTCATTTCATCTTGAAAATATGACTACTGTCATGGGTACTCATTATATTTCTGCAAAATATTTTAATGATTTTAAAAATCTGGAACATATCATTAAAATAACACACTGAACAGCAATTTCTTTAACTGCTTAAAGCCACATGAGGAAGGAACATGCATGCATAAAGTAAAGTGAGTATAAAATGTGATAATACCAGAACAACCATATAAAAAGTATCTGAAAATGAAACTGTCAACACTTGCTCTCTAGTCTCTGACAATCTCGTCTGACAGAGACTGAATATAATAATAACCAAGTGACTATTATTTATTTAATTTTAAAAATTCAAACATCAGAGTTAAAATATCTTCATGTTTTATGGGGGGGAGAGGACGTATGGGACATATGGTTGGGGGGGGAACTGGGAAAGGGGAAAGCCTTTGGAATGTAAACAAAGAATATAGAAAATAAAAAAAAATAAAAAAATTCTAAAAATAAAAAAAATAAAGAAAGAAAGAAAATTTCAGTATGTTTTTAATTGAATTAGAACTTCATCATTTCCACTCCTCTTTCATGAAATATCCTTACCATGTATATACCACAGGAACATAAATTTATAGTATATGTATACATATATGTGTTGGTTGCATACATATATATGCAAATATATTTGTTATGCATACATGCACAGATATGTATTGAATGCACACATATGTATGGAACATGTGCACGTATGTCTCTTGTGCTCTCATTTCTTTTTCTGCACCCAAAGTTATATATTTGATTTTTAAATTTTTTGAAATTATACTTTGGTTACATTCTCGCTTCCATTTTCTCCTTCCAAGCCATCAAGTATAACTCTCCTCTCTCTCCTTCAAAATTCATCGTCTATTTTTAATTCTTATCACATGCATTTAAGAATATATTTATACAAGCCGGGCGTGGTGGCGCACTCCTGTAATCCTAGCACTTGGGAGGCAGAGGCAGGCGGATTTCTGATTTCGAGGCCAGCCTGGTCTACAGAGCAAGTTCCAGGACAGCCAGGACTACACAGAGAAACCCTGTCTCGAAAAAACCAAAAAAAACAAAAAACAAAAAACAAAAACAAAAACAAAAACAAACAAACAAAAAAAACAAAGAATATATTTATACATAAATACCTAATGATAACTTATTCTATCTGAATATTGTGGCTAGCTGTATGAAAGTTTTCACAGCTGATGGTTTAGCATTGGATAAACATTTGCTGTGATCTTCCCTGAGTAAATCTTCCTATCTTATTGTACCTTTCTTTAGATGCCTGCATCACTTTATGTAGAGGTGAGGATACATGGACTTTTCTCTGCTGAGTATGTCATGTTTATTAGCATCAACCTTGTTGAGTTCAGCTTTGAGCAGTCATGATAATGAGACAATATGTATATAGCTTCTGTCATTACTGAGAGACCCAATCTCATACCAAATTCCCTGATACCCTGGCTCTTATAAATCCTTCAGTCTCCTCTTCCACAATGTGCCTGAGCCACTATTCAAAAGGGAGACCATGCATGGCGCAGGGAACCTCATTAGCTATCATTGCTAGTAAATTATGGTTACTGGAGGAGAAACTACAAGCACTCATGGACTAAACCAGCAAAGTCCCTAAAACAATATACTCAATTTTTACGGCTATAGCTTGAAAGTTAGTGACTGCTATACTCTAAAATTTATGTGAAGCTTAACACCCAATGAAATTCTGATGTGTGTGTTTAATTTGGGTATTAACGGCTATAGAAAGTGTTTACAGGAGCAGTGTTGGTTTTTTTTTTTTTTTTAGTTCTGTACTTCTGACACAAAAAGACACACCTAGCCACCTAGAACCTGCCTTGTCTTGTCATGTGGATACAACAAGAAAATACTCATCAGATTCCAAGGGCTAGAACTAAGATTTGTTTTTTCAGGCACCAACACTATAAAAGAATGCATCTTTCTTCTAAATGTAGCCACAAATGTTCTGCTACATCAGCACAAAATGAACAAAGGCAGTGGCTAAACACAACTGGCCATCTATAACTGTTAAGTTCTGTTGTTCAACAGAAGTACAAGATGGGTGACGACAGTGCAGGTATTATCAAGAGTCTTGTGAGGGTTCTCCTGGTCAATTTCTTTGCCTTTTTCAATTTTAAGGGACATCTTATATTTTTTGACTCATGGTTCCTTCTTCAAACACAGCAATTGTATCCCTGACATCTCTCCTGCCATCATTGCTTCTCGGCCTCTCCCTCCTTCTTCTTTGACTCTGTGAATTTTTAACACATCCATATAACAGGATTTTCCCATTATGTCATTTAATTTTCTATGCTGCTTAAGTTAACATATTAGTAAATGCAGGACATTAGTCTGTGGTCATGTTTTGAGATCACAATTTTGCCTACTCAGAAAAATGTACTATTTTGATTGTCTTCTCTCAACTCCTAATATGTCCCTGAAAACATTTCAGTTCAGTTTCGTTTCAGCTGTTACTCTGATCTTGCTTATACCACAACAGAATTTATATTGATCAGCCATACTTATAAGCACTTGCTTTCTCCGTTTCTTCTTTTTTTGCTGTGCTAATTATGCCTGGTGTTTCCATGTTTTTCTTCTTTTCCCTATGGGTTTTCTATTACCCCCCATATTCTTAAAAAAAAAACTCTTCTTCTGTCATCCTATTTTCAGTGTTGTCTCTTCCTCTTTAGTCTTAATTCACTATTTCCATCATCTATCAAGACATCAGCTATGCCTATGAGTTCTTCAAGTGTTGGTCCTGTATACCTATCATTCAATGAAATTTATTTTCTTACATATATAATTAAACTGCTTATCAATTTAGACAGCCAAAGATAAGTATAAAACCAACATATCCAAACACAGTTACTATGGTCCACCTCATGCAAAGGTCAACATTTTTTTTCATTTTTTTATTTTCTGTATTCTTTGTTTACATTCCGAATGCTTTCTTCTTTCCCAGTTCCCCCCTCACCATATGCCCCATAAGTCCTCTTCCCTCAATCCATCCCCCAATCACCCTCTCCCATTTCTCTATTCTGGACTCCCCTTCAATATTGGATCAAGTCTTTTCAGGACCAGGGCCCTTTCCTCCCTTCTTCTTGGGAATCATATGATTTGCTAATTGTGTCTTGAGTATTCAGAGCTTCTGGGTTAATTAATATCCACTTATCAGTGAATACATTGCATGTGTATTCTTTTGTGATTGAGTTAGCTCACTTAGGATGTTATTTTCCAGTTCCAACCATTTGCCTACAAATTTCATGAATTTATTGTTTTTAATTGCTGAGTAGTATTCCATTGCATAAATATACCACATTTTCTGTATCCATTCCTCCATTGAGAGCATATGGGTTCTTTCCAGCTTCTGGCTATTATAAACAAGGCTGCTATGAACATAATGGAGCATGTGTCCTTGCTGCCTGCAGGGAAATCCTCTGGGTATATGCCCAGGAGTGGTATGACAGGGTCCTCTGGAAGTGTCATGCCCAATTTTCTGAGGAACCACCAGACTGATTTCCATAGTGGTTGTACCATCCTGCAATCCCACCAGCAGTGAAGGAGTGTTCCTCTTTCTCCACATCCTCGCCAACACCTGCTGTCTCCTGAGTCTATAATCTTAGCCGTTCTGACTGGTATGAGGTGAACTCTCCGGGTTGTTTTGATTTGCATATTATTGCTAACAGTGTAATTTTATTATATTCTAATATTATGAAATTTAATTGTAAATTTCAACTTTGCTTTTCCAGGCAATGTATCATACAGTAACAAAGACCTCAAATCAATAAATATCCTTCTGCCTTAGACATCTTGAATGCTGCTATTATAAGTATAAGTCTGGCTCTCTTAAATATTAAAGTTGCAATATCAAAAGATACATTGGAAAACAACTATGTGCCAGGCAACACTGGCAAATTCCTCTAATCCCAGCATTTAGGAGGCAGAGGTAGGCAGACCTCTAAATTCAAGACAAGCCTGACCTACAGAGTGAGTTCTAGGACATCCAGGGATACATAGAAAGACACTGTCTCAAAGTGTAATAAGTAATAATTAGGATTGATATTCAGTGTATGTACAGCTCTGTGTAAATAATCATAGATTCGCATGATCCCCAGTACAGCAATGAACTATTATGGCATTGAAATTGGCTTGATAAAAATGGTATCCACTGTTATTATATTATGTGTGATTCATAATTATTTGTGATTTGATCATTAATTTGGGTTTGTGTTACAGGTAAGGGAATATTTTCTATTGTAAATCTACTTTTTAATGTGCATACATTCTGAAAAGTATAAATAAACTGGAAGTGTACAAGCTTCATAAAAAAGAACTATGCTAAATAGATGAAAAATACTCATTAATATTTATACATAGAAACAGAATATAACAGTGGCTATTAGGGAGATAGAAGAGCATGGAGGAAAGTAGATCAAAGGGCATAAACTTGCACTTATACAAGATGATGACTATAGCTGATAATGTACATTATATACTCAAAGATACCAACTGCCAAACATTCAGCAGAGGTCAGTAACCTCTGTGGAAGGGTCATGGGAAGGATTGAAAGCAGTGAAATGCCAGCAGTGTCAACTAACCTGGACCCCTGGGAGTTTCTGAAGACTGAAAGGAAAGAGTATAAACAGACCAGCCCACGGCCCTCAGACATATATGTAGCAGAGGGCTGCTTCAGTGGAAGAGGATGCACCTAGTCCTGCAGAGACTTCATAAAACAAGGTGGGGGAATACTGGGGAGAGCACCCTTTCACTGGTGAAGGAGGTATCTAAGAAGGTACCACTGGAGTGGAGACTAGGGGACAAAATTTGAGATATAAATAAATAAATTTTAAAAATGCAAGAAAGCAACAAGTACATGAATAAGACTGTATAACACATAGCTATATCCTCCTATCAAATTAAGAAAATACGCTTTGTGAGTTCCATGAAGAAAGTCTTTGGGATGAAAAGATTATTTTTCCTTGTACATATTTATGATATACAATTTGTTTCAATATATACACGCATACTGAAATGATTGCCTATCACCTTCCATAGTTTCCATATTTGTGGTAAAAATAACTAAAAATCTTCAAAATAGTCATATCTTAATTTCTTAATCATCAACACATAGTGGCCAAGTTCTGTAATTTTTCTCTTCCTTTGGAATTCATAGATTTTATACTGCAGTCCAAAGGACAATGAAAATGTCTCTTTTTATTTACCTGACATAATTGTTATCTTGGAGACTTACTACTGAAAAAGGTCACCTTTTCTAATTCTTTCAGAACTTGGCTGGCTATTCTGGCTCAAACTCTTCTCTAAGATGGTTGTTTCAATCTGGCACTTCGCATCTTCTTCTTTTTAAAAAATTATGTATATTCATTTACATTTACATTTCAAATGTTGTGCCCTTTCCTGGTTCCCCCCCAAAAAAAATCCCATAAGCTATCTCCCCTTCCCCAATCAACCCTCCCCCACTTGCCCTGTCCTGTTATTCCTCTACACAAAAGGTTGAGCAGAGTCTGAGGGAAAGACCATCCAGAGACTACCCCACCCAGGGATCCATCCTATATATAGCTACAAAACCCAGACACTATTTTGAATGTCCACAAGTGCTGGCTGACCTGAACCAGAGGCTCTCCTAGTGCATGGCGAATACAGAGTGGGACACTCTCAGTCAGCCATTGAATGAACACATTCACAGGGTCCCCAATGGGGGAGCTAGAGAAAGGAACAAGGAGCTGAAGGGGTTTGCAGTGCCACAGGAGGAACAACAATACTCCCAGTCACCCAATACTCTCAGAGGTCCCAGGGACAAAACCATCATCCAGAGAGTACACATGGAGGTACCCATGGCTCCAGACATATTGGCAGCAGAGGATGGTCTTGTTAGACACCAAAGGGAGGAGAGGCCCTTGATCCCAGAAAGACTTGGCTCTTCGATTTAAACTGAATTGTTCTGCTTAGCCTCTAATCCTGCCAATTTGTTCTAATCTTTTGGCTCATTACTTTCTGACTTGTTCTGTCCTTACCTTTCTAGAACAAACTCAACTAGTATGCACTACACTGTACTGACTCTCAAATGATTCTCTCTCTCTCTCTCTCTCTCTCTCTCTCTCTCTCTCTCTCTCTCTCATTCTTCTCTTTCCTGTGCTGTTCTCATGAGAATTGGGTTGGGTATATCCTATCTCTGATGCATTTTGTCAAATATTTCTCTGATTCATCTAATAATGTTGTGGTTGGCCCTGGTGCTGCCTTACTTTAATGTTAATTCTACTTTCCAAAGAAGGGATCTCTGGAACTAAGAATGAGTCACATACTCAGGTGACTTCTTGTGATTCTTCCTACAAATGAATAAAGGACCAATCACTGGGCTAGTAAGTGGGACATAGGGTTGGATGGAGGAAAAGAGGAAGCAGGAGAGAGTTGGGGGCTTTTGGGGTCGGGATAGGAGAAGACAAAATGTAGCTGCCAATGTTTCCCAGGTTCTACGGCAGATTCACTAGGATTCACCACCAGAGGATTTAGATTTAGTATGGCTTACAAAGTTAGGATTATAGTTGCTGCACCCAGAGATTGAATTACCATTGTTTCTGAACTAAGTTTGTGTGGTGTATTTCTTCATGTTGCAGTTCTACTGGATTCCACGGCGAAGGGTACAGCAGCAAAGCTTGGGTTTATGAAATGTGCACCACAAAGGACCCACCTGGGGGTTTTGAAGCATGGGGCTGGCGTGGTAGCAACCCACCAGAGGGAAATTAGTGAGCTATGTGGAGTCATTTCTGGAGCTCTGGGCCAGAGAGTCTCCATGAGATAAGAACAGGTCTGCACCACCAGACTCCATCTGCACCCAGGAGCTGGAGCTGTTCCACAGTCCTCTTTGCATGAGTTCTGCCAGGAGCAAATTGCACTCCCAGGAGTGCTATCACTCCTAGGATCTAAGGTGAATTTGCCACTTTCTCTTCAATTACTATCCAAAGCAGGACTGGCCAAGAGCACACAGGGCACAGGAAGAGTGGAGAAGCTGGGGCAGGATCCTCTCAGTCTCCATCTGCACCCGAGTGTACTGTATACAGGTCCTTCCAAAAGAGACCTGGTTTCTAAGGAGTGCTGCCACAGGCTTACATGCCCACAGGAGGGACAAGCTCCAGCAAGAGACAACAAAACCAACTAACACCAAAGATAACAAGATGGTAAAAGGCAAGCCCAAGAAACTTGCCAATAGAAAACAAGTCTTCTTGGCATCATCAGAACCCAGTTTTCCCAGCACAGCAAATGCTGGATAACCCAACACACCAGAAAAGCAAGATTTGGATTTAAAAATCACATATCATAATGCTGATAGAGGACTCTAAGAACAAAACTTCCTTAAAGAAATACAGGAGAACATGGGTAAATAGGTAGAAGCCCTTAAAGAGGAAATACAAAAATCCCTTAAAAAGTATAGGAAAATGCAATCAAACAGGTGAAGGAATTGAACAAAACCACCCAGAATCTAAAAATGAAAGTAGAAAGAATAAAGAATTCACAATCAGAGACAGCTCTGGAGAAAGAAAACCTAGAAAAGATATTAGGAGTCATAGATTCAAGAAACACCA
The DNA here is from genome assembly GCA_964023405.1 of Apodemus agrarius. NCBI lineage: Eukaryota > Metazoa > Chordata > Mammalia > Rodentia > Muridae > Apodemus > Apodemus agrarius. Next base: position 76,877,543 of record OZ030020.1, on the reverse strand, counting down.
ACACAATACAAGAGATAGAAGACAGAATCTCCAGTGCAGAAGATACCACAGAAAACATTAATACAACAGTCAAAGAAAATGCAAAATAAGAAAAGTTCTTAACCCAAAATATCCAGGAAATACAGGAAAAAAATAACAAGACCAAACCTAAGGATAATAAGTATAGAAGAAAACAAAAATTACCAACTGAAAGGACCAGTAAATACCTTCAACAAAATTATAGCTGAAAACTTGACTAACCTAAAGAAAGAGATGTCCATGGATATTCTTTTTTTTTTTACTTTTTTTTTGTTGGGTATATTCTATATTTACAATTCATTTCTCTTTTGTGGTTCCCTGCCCCCCAAAGGTCCCACATGCCCTTTTGCCTCCCCCTTTTCAACAATCTGCCCCTTCCCACATCCCTGTTCTGGTATTCCCCTCCATTGATGCTTTGAGCCTTTCCAGCACCAGGGTCCACTCCTTCCTTCTTGTCAGACATCATTTTGTATGTGGATTGTGTCTTTGGTGTCCCAAGATTCTAGGCTAATATCCACTTATCAGTGAGTGCATACCATGGGTATTCTTTTGAGACTGGGTTACCTCACTTAATATGATGTTCTCCAGCTCCATCCATTTCTCTAAGAATTTCATGAATTCATTGTTTCTAATGGCCGAATAGTACTCCATTGTGTATATATACCACAGTTTTCTTATTCATTCCTCCATTAAGGGACATCTGGGTTCTTTCCAGCTTCTGGCTATTATAAATAAGGCTGCTATGAACATAGTGGAGCATGTATCCTTATTGCATGCTGGGGAATCTTCTGGGTATATGTCTAGCAGTGGTATGGCTGGGTCCTCCGGAAGTATCATGTCCAGTTTCCTGAGGAACCGCCAGACTGATTTCCAGAGTGGTTGTACCAGCTTGCAGTCCCACCAGCAGTGGAGGAGTGTTCCTCTTTCTCCACATCCTTGACAACCCCTGCTGTTTCCTGAGTTTTTAATCTTAGCCATTCTGACTGGTATGAGGTGAAATCTCAGGGTTGTTTTGATTTGCATTTAAATGACTAATGATGTTGAACATTTTTAAGGTGTTTCTCAGTCATCCGAATTTCTTCAGGTGAAATGTTCTGTTTAGTTTTCTACCCCATTTTTGATAGGGTTATTTGGTTTTCTGGGGTCTAACTTCTTGAGTTCTTTGTATACATCAGATAGGATTGGCGAAGATCTTTTCCCAATTTGTTGGCTGCCGATTTGTCCTTTTGTCAGTGTCTTTTGCCTTACAAAAACTTTATAATTTTATGAGGTCCCCTTTGTCTATTCTTAATCTTAGAGCATAAGCTATTGGTGTTCTGTTCAGGAACTTTTCCCCTGAGCCAATGTCTTAAGGGTCTTCCCCAGTTTATTTTCTATTAGTTTTAGTGTGTCTGGTTTTATGTGGAGGTCTTTGATCCACTTGGAGTTGAGCTTAGTGCAAGGAGATAAGAGTGGATCAATTCTCATTCTTCTGCATGTTGACCTCCGGTTGAGCCAGCACCATTTGTTGAAAAGGTTATCTTTTTTCCACTGGACGTTTTCAGCTTCTTTGTTGAAGATCAATTGGCCATAGATGTGTGGGTTCAATTCTGGGTCTTCAATCCCATTCCACCGCCTTGTCACTGTACCAATACTATGAAGTTTTTAACACTACTGCTCTGTAGTATTGCTTTAGGTCTGGGATACTGATTCACCCAGAATTTCTTTTACTGTTGGTAATAGTTTTAGCTATCCTTGGTTTTTTGTTATTCCAGATGAATTTGAGAATTGCTCTTTCTAACTCTATAAAGAACTGAGCTCAGATTTTGATCGGGATTGCATTGAATCTGTATATTGCTTTTGGCAAGATTGCCATTTTAACTATATTAATCCTGCCAACCCATGAGCATGGAAGATTTTTCCATTTTCTTAGGTCTTCTTCCAGTTCCTTCTTCAGAGACCTGAAGTTTTTGTCATAAAAATCTTTCACTTGTTTGGTTAGAGTCACACCAAGATACTTTATATTATTTGTGGCTATTGTGAAGGGTTTCATTTCCCTAATATCTTTCTCAACCTGCTTATCCTTTGAGTATAGCAAGGTTACTGATTTGCTTGAGTTAATTTTATAACCAGCCACTTTGCTGAAGTTGTTTATCAGCTGTAGGAGTTCTCTGGTGGAGTTTTTTGGGGTCACTTAAGTATACTATCATATCATCTGCAAATAGTGATAGTTTGACTTCTTCCTTTCCAATTTGTATCCCTTTGACTTCCTTATGTTGTCGAATTGCTCTAGCTAGTACCTCAAGTACTATATTGAGAAGATACGGTGAGAGGGGGCAACCTTGTCTAGTCCAAATTTTAGTGGGTTTGCTTCAAGTTTCTCTCTGTTTACTTTGATGTTGGTTACCAGTCTGCTGTAAATTGCTTTTACTATGTTTAGGTATGGGTCTTGAATTCCTGTTCTTTCCAAGAAATTTAGCAGCCCATGAATAATCAAGAAGCCTACAGAACTCCAACTAGATTGGACCAAAAAAGAAATTCCTCCCTTCCCATAATAATCAAAATGTCAAATGAACAAAACAAAGAATATTAAAATCAGCAAGTGGAAAAGCAGACCTATCAGAATTATACCAGATTTCTAGACAGAGACTATAAAAGGAGAAAAGACTCTGGGCACATTTCATATAGACCTAAAGAAAGTAAATGTGCCAGCCCAGACTACTATACCCAGAAAAACTCTCAATTACCATAGATGGAGAAACCAAGGTATTCCATGACAAAAACAAATTCAAAAAGTATCTTTCCACAAATCCAGCCTGTCAAAGGATAATGAATGGGAAACACCAACACAAGGAGGGAAACCTCACCCTAGAATAAGCAAGAAAATAATCTTATTTTAAAAAACAAAAAGAAGATAGCCACATAAAAATAATTGCACCTCTAACAACAATAATAACAAGAAGCAACAATCACTTTTCCTTAATATCTCTTAATATCAATGGACTCAATTCCCCAATAAAAAGACATAGACTAGCAGACTGGATAGGGAAACAGGACCCTGCATATTGCTGCATAAAGGAAACATACTTCAGTGACAAAGATGCATATGACCTCAGAGTTAATGGCTACAAAACAATTTTCCAAGCAAATAGTTTCAAGAAACAAGGTGAAAATGTTGAATAAAATCAACTTTCAACCTAAAGTTATCAAAAAAGAGAAGGAAGGACATTTCATACCCATCAAAGGAAAAATGTACAAAGATGAACTCTCAATTCTGACCATTCTGCTCCAAGTGCAAGGGCAGCCACATTCATAAAAGAATATTTACTAAAGCTCAAAGCACACATGATGCCTCACTCAGTAATAGTGGAGATTTCGACACCCTACTCTCATCAATGGACAGATCAAACAAACAGAAACTAAAAGGAGACAGAGTGAAACTAACCAAAGTTATAAACCAAATCTACCTAACAGATATCTCTAGAACATTTTATCCTAAAACAAAAGAATATACCTTCTCCTCATCACCTTACAGTACCTTATCCAAAATCGGCCATATAATTGGTCACAAAACAAGCCTCAACAGATATAAGAATATTGAAAAAATCTGATGCATCCTATCAGATCACCACGGACTAAGGCTGGTCTTTGATAACAAAATCAATAGAAAGTCCACATACACATGGAAGCTGAACAATACTCTACTCAATGACCACCAGGTAAACAAGAAATAAAGAAAGGAATTAAAGATTTTTTTTTAGAATTTAATGAAAATGAAGCTACAAAATACCAAACTTATGGGACACAGTGTAAGCAATTAAAAGAGGAGTGCTCATAGTTCTGAGTGCCTCCAAAAAGAAACTGGAGAGAGCATACACCAGCAGTTTGACAGCCTATCTGAAAGCAAATATACCCAAGAGGAGTAGATGGTAGGAAATAATCAAACTCAGGGCTGAAATTAACCAAATAGCAAAAAATATATATACAAAGAATCAACCAAACCAGGAGCTGGTTCTTTGAGAAAATCAACAAGATAGACGAATCCTTAGCCAGACTGAGCAGAGGGCACAGAGGGCACAGAGACAGTATTCAAATTAACAAAATCAGAAATGAAAAGAGAGACATAACAACAGAAGCAGAGGAAATCCAAAAAAATCATTAGATCCTACTACAAAATTCTATATTAAACAAAACTGGAAAATCTGGATAAAATTGTCAAATTTATATGCAGATACCAGGCACCAAAGTTAAATCAGGATAAGATAAATCATCTAAACATGATCATATCATTATATTCTGAGAATACATTAGACACAAATCCAACAACTCTTCATGATAAAAGTATTGGAAACATCAGGAATTCAGTACCCTTACCTAAACATAGTAAAAGCAATATACAGCAAGCCAGTTATCAACATGAAACAAATGGAGAGAAACTTGAAGCAATCCCAGTAAAATCAGGGACTAGACATGGCTGACCACTCTCTCTCTTTACCTATTCAATATAGTACTTTCAGTCCGAGCCAGAATAGTTAGACAACAAAAGGAGATCAAAGGGATACAAATTGAAAAGGAAGAAGTCAAGATATCAGTGTTTGCAGATGATATGATAGTATACTTAAGTGACCCCTAAAATTCCACCAAAGAACTTCTAAACCTGATAAAAAAAATGTCAGCAAAATAGATGAAAATTATAAATATAAATAAAAAATTAACTCAAACAAATTGGTGGCCTTCCTCTACTCTGAGGATATACAGAGTGAGAAAGAAATTAGGGAAACAACATCCTTCCACAATAGGCACAAATATAAAATACTGTGGTGTGACTCTAAGGAAGTGGAAGATCTCTATGACAAAAACTCCAAGTCTCTGAAGAAAAAAATCAAAGAAGACCTCAGAAGATGGAACAATCTCCCATGCTCATGGATTGGTGGGACTAAAATAGTAAAAATGGCTATCTTGCCAAAAGCATATTCCGATCCTTCTAAAAGGGGTACCAAAATACCCATTCGAGGAAATACATAGACAAAGAGTGGAGCAGAGACTAAAGGCAAGACCATCCAGAGACTGCCCTACCTGGGAATCCATCCCATATACAATTACCAAACCCAGACACCATTATGGATGCCAACAAGAGCTTGCTGACAGGAGCCTCATATAGTTGTCTTCTAAGAAGCTCTGCCAGTGCCTCACAAATAAAGAGGCAGATATTCACAGCCAACCATTGAATGAGCTTGGATTCCCCAATGAAGGAGCTAGGGAAATGACTGAAGGAGCTGAAGGGTTTTGCAGACCTTTCATAGGAGGAAGAAAAATATGAACAAACCAGTTCCCCCAGAGCTCCTAGGGACTAAACCACCAATGAAGAGAACACATGGTGGGACCCGTGGCTCCATTCGCATATGTGGCAGTTGATGGCCTTGTCAGATATAAATAAGAAGAAGTCTCATTGCCCCAGTGTAAGGGAATTCCAGGACAGGGAAGCAGGATTGAGTATGTTAGTGAACAGGTGGAGGGGAATGGGATAGGGGGTTTTCAGTTGGGGATTAAAGAAAGGGGATAACATTGGAAATGTTAATATAGAAAATATAGAAAGAAAAAAAGAACAAGCCAGCCAGTCTGCCAGGGCACAGAGTTGCTGGCAGTAGTATAGAAACTTGTTGTTCTTTTTAATATTTCCCACAATTTTCAAACATGGCTGATCAATTTTACAAAGTATTTTACCTTAATGTATGTATAAAGAAATGTCTATATTCCAGCCAGAAGGATGAAGAATGTGAGGCATGTCTGCCTTCCAGCGAGATTACACAGTTCTTGGTATTTGGATTAGATCCCTTACCAGAGCAGCCATGTTGTTGGATTAGAATTCCTCCACAGAGCAGTTCAATACTTGAGATTAATACCTGAATTATTATCATTCTTATCTAATATTTTAGTCAGTTACTTAGAAATGGATAGCTTTCTTTTTTATATTGATTTCAGTCAAGTTGTCTGTATTAGAGCCTCTTACATGTAAAATAATATATGAATATAACTATCAATGTCACTAGCTTTTTCTAATCAGCCTTCTATTTCTTTCTAGGTAATTTTACTTTAAGTTACGAAAACACAAACACCAGACATGCATACACCTCATGTCTAATCATTTCTAGTTGCTTCAATCATCTTTATTCTACCCTCTCCTCTCACAAACTCCCTTAATCGCCTCCTTATTCTCCTCTCCTGATTCTTTCCCTTCTTTCCTCCATGAATCTCCCCATTCCTATTTCATCTCTATTTTGGCATGCTGAAAATGAGTTTTTAGTTGAATTTAGTTGAATTTAAATTACCATCTTCCACTTCCTACTATCTTTTTCTTGCTCATGAACCAGAATGAGTTGTTCATTGTTCTATATCTCTGGCTGTCTCAAAACATTCCATGGTCTTTTCATAGGCTCATATTGATCCCATACTTCCTGCGTTGGTCATGCTTTCTTTGGTTTACTCTTCCTAATTTCTGTACTCTTCCCCACATATACTAGTAAGAGAATCATTATTTCTACTTAATTTAGATACATCTTATCTCTTAGAAGCTCATGTTCCTACAAAGCTGTACACCAAAATAATGCTCTTGAGATGACTGATGATGTTTAAGATGTAGGAACTAGCATTAGGTGATTGAGTCATAATGGTAGCACACGTAAGGGACTGGGTAGGTCAAAGAAATTTATTTGTTTTTCTCCAAGACTAATTGCTGGAAAGGGGACCATCCTTCTTTGTCTAATCTCCCACTACAGATATTAAAATGTCTGCCATTGAGAGACCAAACCTACTTCATCTTAGAACCAGCCTCTATTGTAAAAGAAAGAAAAAAATTACTGAGAACTTGGCCCACAGCTGAACCCAAGCTGTACCCATGTACCAGAAAGGACTCCACAGCTTATCCTCGGCCAGAGCTACTCCCTAGCTACTTCCTAACAACAGTTAGTCAGATTAGTCTGATTGCTTCAGTCAAACTGTCAAACCTTTTGTGATTGTACATGGTCTGGCTTCAGAGCACCCACCTGTTGGCTTACAATAGACATTCAGTTAGCTGCTTGCCAAGATGGACCCCCCCACACACAGAGTTTTATGCTTGCTGGGCTGGACCACACACACACACACACCCCTTACTTGCTTCCATTTCCTATAAAACCTTGTCTCAGTGAGAATTTGGGTCAGAGGTGAATAAGCCCTAACTCGAATTTGTAATAAAAAGATTCTAATGTGATCACATAGGAAATGGCTCCATGGTGGTCTTTTGGAGCTCACAAATGCTTTCTGGCACAACATGAGTTGCTACATGCAACACTGGTCACTTAGGTAAGGCTGAGGAGATATAATCATGTTTTGGGGTTTATCACCCAGAAAAGTGCTAAAATAATTATGCACTATCTACAAATTCTCAAACATGGGAATGACAAAACAGAGTAAGAAATTTCTATACTCAAGGGTCAGTTTTCAGCCTGTCTTTTCCTAAATACTGTATTGAAAGCTCAGACTGAATATTTCACTTTTTTGTTTCACTCATTCTGTATTAGGTAAGCAAGGTAGACTTTTAAAATGTGCCTATGCTTTCTTATAGGAGCAGAGATTTGGGGGTTTGTGGGTAACTCTTTTTGTTACTGTTATCAAGCTTCATCTAATTATTTTTATTATTATTTATTTATTATTATTATCATCATCATTACCATCATCATCATCATCATCATCATCATCATCATTACCATCACCATCATCATCACCATCCCTATGGTACTATTAGACATGCCAAACATGGCCACTATATAGAAAGTGCTTTCTGAATATTTAAGAATTATCTCTGTGAGATTCTGTGAAGACATTAAGTCTTTGTAGTCACCTGCCATAAGATGTTAAATGAATTTGACATTTTGAGAAGTATGGTAGAAGAAAAACACAAAACAAAGAGGAATGAAATAAACTTCCTTTTTGTATTATTTAAGTTACAGTAATAGTTGTTCAACTATAATTGTTCTTATGTTTCTTTTCTTCAATAATTAATAGATTTTTTTAATTTCTTTTAGAAAACCAAGCTATTCCAGGAAGACTAACTTTGGAACAAAATAATAGCTTAGTCCTTGAATGTATTATAATTAGAAAAATACTCTTCCACATTTACTTTTTTTACTCTCTTCATTTACTATTTTAAAATGTTATTAATTCATATATTGCATATTCCATGTGCAGTATCCGCCCTCCTCTCCTCCCAGTCCCTCCCCGACATCTACCACAAAATTTACTCTTCCTCTTTCCTTTTAGAAAAGGACAGGCCTGCCTTTTCCAGCCTTAATATGAAGGGAGGTGCCTAGTCTTATTGCAACATTTACTAAATTTTTTTAACCTGTATAGTGTTTGTGTTTGCATTTGAACCTACTACCCTTCAAAGGAAAGAAAACTATCTCTAAAATTACAAATGGTGAACTAGGTCACTAAATAAGATAAAAGGGGTTTTCAGAACTCTTATTTGTTATGGAAAATTAAGCTAATTAAATCTTTTAGGCAGTCAGGAATCTCTACAATTTCTTAAGCACATTGGATAATATAACATACATATATTGGCTTTAATTTTGCTGTAAAAGATTCATTTTTCCTTTAAATCAATAACCTAAAATAACCACACACCATTCTTCTATTACAAGGATGGAAAAGTGTAAGAATACTCTCCTCTTGGGAACATACTAACCTAAATATTTAACTCTAATCAGTTCTTCACAGAGGATTCTTACATCACATTAACCTTTACATAATTATCCAAATACAGCATAAAAGGATTATTAAATTCACACTCCAGTTGATAAAATTAGAAAGTGAAGGTTAAGTATCTTCTAGAAAATACTGAAATGAAGTAAATATTGCTATAACCCTATTTTCATAACTCTCAAAATGTATGTATAATGAAAGAATAAGTTTCACCATTAATAATGTATATAAAAACCACATTTGCTGTTTTCCTACATCATTTACAGGTATTTTTCAGATGTGCCCTTAGTCATTACATTAATGATTCAATGATTAACAAATTATTGAACTAAATTATTAAAATAGCTTTATTCAGCTCATAGATTTTGAGGCTCTGCTTCACAATCAGTGTAATAATAGAGCGAGCGCACAAGACAAATTTTTTATATAACAAACAAGGAAAGATAGCCAACCTTCTCTTTTTAGGATATTAATTTCTTATGAGAGCTATATCAGAGTTCCAAGAGAAATAATTAAACTTCTTTGACGGCATGGACAGCCAGGTGACATCCCTGAAGATTATGTTTTACAGCACCATTTAAAACCACAACCCTGTCCACAAAGACGTCAATGTTATACCCTTGGAATATACTCAGATCAGAGCAGACAGCAGCAGGCTTCATGGCAATATGGAAGATAATGTTTGAGGCTAATCTAAGTTTTCTCTGTACATATTTTCACTTGTGGGTTCTTTGGACGTGAGCCATGACAGAAGTCCTAGAGTGATAATAAACTAGTCATATTCACATGAAAATATTTATTTTGTAAAGATCTAGGCAAAATATACATCAGAAAATTGTTCTATGTGGTGGCAAGTTGAAATGATTCATCATGAATATACAAAGATCACAAGGTTCTGTTGTTGAAAATGTTTAAAGTTTATGACAGAATTTAAATGAGATCATAGAACTCTTCTGTATCCACTAATATCCTCTATAGCCACATTCCCTATCAGGTGATACAGATTTCTAATCAATGCTTTAACACTGCTGTATTACTCTCATTTACTGTCTACGATTTATATCAGCAATCACTCAGCAGATTATACTATCATGTAATTCATATTATTATGTTTATTCTTCTCTCATGGCATCCTAAGGGTAGTTTCTCCTCCCTCCCCTCCCCTAGTCTTACCCCTTTGCCTTACCTTTCTCGCAGACCCACCCTCCTTTTCCTCCCCTTGAAAAAGAGCAGATCGCCCAAGAATGTCAACCAAATGTGGCATAGCAAGATAAATTAATACTAGGCACATACCATCACATCAAAGCTGGACAAAGCAACCAAGTATAAGGAAAAGAGTTCCAAATACAGTCAAAATACTGAGAGATAGTCCCTATTTCCACTGTTCAGTTTCCAAGATACTCAGCCCTAACATATATGTAGAAGACCTCTGTTAGTACCTACAGGCTCTCTGATCTCTGAGAGCACTTGTGAGTCCTGGTAAGTTTATTCTGTTAGCCATATTCTCCCAGCTCACCCCTCTAGTTAATTTAATCTGATTGGCTTGTTTCATTTGTAAATATACCTTTACATTCCTTTCATATATTCATGACCTCTCATGGCAAATATTCCATATTTTATCACTGATATATTCTACTTTCTGGGTTTACTACAATGTATTCATTCACCTGTTCGAAAATATCTATGTTGTGTCTAAATTTTGACAGTGATACAACTATTATTCAAGTGTTTATATAAATAGGAGGTATCAACAATTTTGAGGATGAATTCCATATTGTCGAATTGCTGGGTCATGCATATATACATATGTATGTATATATATTATCAACACTTAAAGAAAAAAGAACAGAAAAGTTAAGAAAAAATGGATAGAGGGAGAAAAGCAGAAGAAATGAATATACTTACATTTTGATTTTAAAAATTAATAGCATCTATACATACATGCTTTAACATTTTTGTTGCTTTTCTTTTTGATTTGTTATTTTTTTTAATTTTTATTTTCTATATTCTTTGTTTACATTCCAAAGGCTTTCCCCTTTCCCAATTCCCCCCCACTATAAGTCCCATGATTCCTCTCCCCCAAAACTATTCCCCAGTCACCCCCACACACACGATTTCTCTGTTCTGGGTCTGCAAATCTGGATCCAATCTTTTCAGGCCCAGGGTCCTCTCCTTTCTTCTTCTTGGGAATCATTTGACTTGCTAATTGTGCCTTGAGTATTTAGGGCTTCTGGGCTCATTAATATCCACTTATCAGTGATTGCATTTCATGTGTATTCTTTTGTGATTGGGTTAACTCACTTAGGATGATATTTTCCAGATCTAACCATTTACATACAAATTTCATGAATTCATTATTTTTAATTGCTGAGTAGTATTCCATTGTATAAATATACCACATTTTCTGTATCCATTCCTCCTTTGAGGGATATCTGGGCTCCTTCCAATTTCTGACTATTATAAACAAGGCTGCTGTAAACATAGTGGAGCAAGTGTCTTTATTGTATGCAGGGGAATCCTCTGAGTATATGCCCAGGAGTGGTATGCCAGGGTCCTCTGGAAGTGACATGCCCAATTTTCTGAGGAACCGCCAAACTGGTTTCCAGAGAGGTTTTACCATTTTGCCATTACAACAACAGTGGAGGAGTGTTCCTCTTTGTCCACGTCCTTGCCAGCACTTCTTGTCTCTTGAGTTTTATTTTGAAAAACATGCTTCTATGAAGACTTCCTGGCCCGAACTCACAAAGGAGATCAGGCTGACCTTAAACTCAGAGACATTTGTAATTTATATTTTTCAATTTTCAATGAGGGTTCTTAAATGCTTTAACTTCCCTTCTAGCCCACGACCCACCAGAGTTAGTGAAAAAGAAAGGATATAGAGGAAGTGCACTGATTTAGAATTGGTACTTCATAGCCATCCCCCTCTGTGTTGTCAGGAAATCAGCAGTTCAGTTCACAGATCAGGAAAATCAGCTCAATCCACTAGTAAAGACTTCATGGATATACAAGCAGTCCAGTTCCATAGGGTTAGGAGAGCAGCAGTAGTGTCATGAAATAGAAGGATCAGCTATGCCTCAGCCAAATTGGCACAAGTCAGCAGAAGGGACCAGGACCAACAGAAAGGTCAGGAAAAGTCCTTGGCTGTGCCTCTTTCAGGGAAGCAAAGATCAGTGATGCAAGACTAAGACACATGTCACATCTAGCTCTATAAGCAAGCCAAGCTTCTCTCATAGTCCCTCAAGTCCTATTTATACTCCTTCCAAACACCATGTGTCTTCCATCACCATTTGTCTTGCCTTAGCATGTGAGTCTGTGTCAGATGACACCACTCTGCCAACCAGCCTGAGTCCCTGAAAGCAGCAAGAAGCCACTGCACTCCACCAGAAGTATCTTTGGAGGGTTTCACTCTAAAGGGTCCCAACAAAAGGAGCTTAACCATACAATGTAAGGCAGACCAATACAAGTGTTTCTTCAATGAAGAGCCTTCATCATGCATCCTTTCGTGTGCTTGCTTTAGCCCAACACTCTTTCACCTGGGTCTGCTTTAGTGAAATGTTCCTTCACATGCCTGCTTTAGTAAAAAATCCTTTCATTTGTGTCAGCTCCAGAAAAAATAGTTCTTTACATGTTTGCCCCCAGTAAAACACCACCTAACACTGAGTTTCCAAAAACTCTATGTTTCCACCTCAGACATTCCCACCTCTTCTTCATGAGTCCTGGAGTGTGGGGATTAAAGTTACATGTCACCATGCCCTTAACTGTATAAATTTTAAAATTAGCTGCTAAAGTACTTGTACTACTATTCAATCCTATCAGCAACTGAGGGGAGTTCCTGCTGCTCCCTGTCTTCTTTGGTATCTGATTTTGCTGGTGTTCTAGACATGCCAACATGTGTGTGATAGGACTACATTTGTCTCTTCAATTTGTACTTCCTGATGATACCAAATATGGAACATAGTTATGCTTGTTCCTATTGTGAAGTTTTATAAACTTAATAAAATTCAAATTGTCAGAGTTTTCACAGTTTCTTATTAAGGATGCATCTAAAATGAAATAGCAGAAAACAATTCCATGTATATTATTCTCTGTAATAATAGTAATAATAATAATTGAAATTAATGTTATAGGAATTTTACTCGTTTGCTTTTTATACTGGGTCTACAACTCTTTAAAATTAATTTATGTGAATAGTGTTGTCTGTGGCATTTGTTTGCTGGTAAATGGTCATATACAGTATTAGAAGCTATCAAATATGTAAAATTAATCTTTACATATAAAAGTCATCATATTATTGAAAGACTACTCTATTCCATTTTATACTTTTTATATCCAAATGGAAGACATAGCTCTGAAATATCTTTGCAAAATGTCAATGCTCATCTTTTCTCTGTATATCTTCCAATACACAGTTTCTAAGAGAATTTTACACAAAGTGGATTAATTCAGTTCGACTGCACTTACCAGCTGTGAATAAAAACAAACATTGAAAAAGAAGAGCAGTAAAATAAGAATCTGTAAAAATGATTTTTTATTTATCTGGAGATTTATTAATTCATGTGCTATGTATTTTGGAAACATGGTCTCATATATATCAAGCTCTTGAATTCTATGTAATTGAGACATACCTGGTTCCTCCCTCTTGCACTTCCCTGGTACTTGGATTGCAAGCATATATCATGATGTCCATTTTGAACAAGGCTCTCTATGAAGCAAAGGTAGCTTATCTTATATTCTCCTATCTCAGTATGCTGAGTCCTAGAATTATAAATAAGTTTCACATTGCAAAGCATGATAATAGAACAATACTTACAAAATAGAGACTAGCTTTCCAATATTCACAGTACTGAGTAGAGACAGGAATTATATACATAATGTTTTAATGAGCAAAAATGCAATAAAATTACAAATACTGTGAAAAGCATGTATCATGAATATACACAGAGGTAGTACCGGCTTCATGGATGGTTCATCGTGAAGGTGAGGTGTATCTGAAGTGGAATGGTGTTTGGGAATCAGATTGAGGATTTAAAGATCCAAACTGAGCAATCTTTGAATGTCAACTTCAAAACAACTATAAGTTATATACACTTGTCCAAGAGTGAGTATATAACATCATATAATGCATGAAACCATTACAAATAGAGACCACTAAATTTGTCCAAAATACAGATAGCTGGCACAGACATTTTGTTCAGAGCATAACTATAAACCAACTTATTATCTCAATTCTACATCTCTCAAAAATTCAGATATTTTCTTTTTACATAAAATAAAAAATATTAAACATCTAACTTTATACTAAATTTTGATCACTAGAAACAAATGTACAGATTAAAGTTGATGAAAAATTTCAGATTGAGAAGCCTGATAGCCTAAGTGTTGATGAGAGAAAAAAAAAGAGTATGACACAATGGGACTTGAATTATAGAAAAATGGTCTAGAAACTCTCACACAATAGGCTAAGGAGATAGCTCAGTAGGTTGAAAAGTGTTTGATAAACAAGCTTAAGGATCAAAGTTTGCATCCCCAGAATCTATACAGTAACTGAGTATAGCAACATGAATTTATAACCCAGCCCTGGTGACAGAGAAAAGAGAAATCCTGAAATTATCTACACATATAATTTGGTAGAAAAATTTTCTCCCATTCTCAGAAGAATCAAAGCAACAACACTTTGTTCTTTCTTCTTCTAGAGCTTCATGTGGTCTGTGAATTGTATCTTGGATAGTCCAAGCTTCTGGGGTAATATCCACTTATCAGTGAGTGTATGTCATGTGTGTTCTTTTGTGATTTGATTATCTCACTCAGGATGATATTTTCAACAACATTAACCAACCAGCTCCCCACCCCAGAGCTCCTTAGGACTAAACCATCAACCAAGAAGTACACATGGCTCCAGTTGCATATGAAGTGGAGGATTGCCTTGTCAGCATCAGTGGGAAGAGAGAGAGGTCCTAGGTCCTAGGAAGGCTTGATAGATGCCCGAGAGTAGGGGAATTGAGGGCATGGAGGTGGGAGAGGGGTAGTTGCAGGAATACCCTCATAGAAGCAAGAGGAGGGACAAAGGGATATTTCAAATGTAAATAAAGATAACATCCCTCAGACTCTACTCCACACTTTGTCTCTGTATCTCCTTCTGTGAGTATTTTGTTCGCCCTTTTAAGAAGGACCAGAGTATCCATAGTTTGCTTTTCCTTCTTTTTGGGAATCATTTGATATGTGAATTATGTCAGGTATTCCAAACTTCTGGGCTAATATCCACTAATCATTGATTGCATACCATGTATGTTCTTTTGTGACTGGGTTACTTCACTTAGGATGATATTTTCCAGTTCCAACCATTTGCCTAAGAATTTCATGAATTCATTGTTTTTAATAACTAAGTAATATTCCATTGTGTAAATATACCACATTTACAGTATCCATTCCTCCACTGAGGGACATCTGTGTTCTTTTCAGTTTCTGGCTATTATATATAGGGTTGCTATGAATATAGTATTGCATGTGTTCTTATTATATGATGAAGAATCATCTGGGTATATGCCCAGGAGTGGTATAACAGGGTTCTCTGATAGTATCATACCCATTTTTTGAGGAACTGCCAGACTTATTTCCAGAGTGGTTGTACCAGCTTGCAATCCCACCAGCAGTGGAGGAAGGTTCTTCTTTCTCCACATCCTCTCCAGCATCTGCCCATCCCATATACAGTTACAAAACCCAGACACTATTTTTGATGCCCACAAGTGCTTGCTGACTAGAGATGGATATAGCTATCACCTGGGAGGCTCTGCTAGTGCATGACAAAGACAGAGGGGAGCACTCTCAGTCAGCCATTGAACTGAGCACAGGGTCCCCAATGAGGGAGCTAGAAAAAGAACCCAAGTAGCTGAGGTAATTTGTAGCGCCATAGGAGGAACAATGATATGAGCCACCCAGTACCCCCAGAGCTCCCAGAGACAAAACCAGATAGTACACATGGCTCTAGATGCAGAGGCAGCAGCAGAAGATGGCCTTGTTGGACATCAAAGGGAGAAGAAGACCTTGGTCCTAGAAAGGATATAGCAGTGTAGAGGAATACCAGGACAGGGAAGTGGAAGAGGTTTAATTGGGGAACAGGGGGAGGGAAGATGACTTATGGGATTTTGGGGGGTGGGGCGTGGGGGGAAGAACTAGGAAAGGGGAAATCATTTGAAATATAAAGAATATATCTAATTAAAAATAATAAGAAGAAACAGAAAACATCCAATTACAAAAAAGAAAAGAAAAAATAATTTGGTGCAAACAGTTGGCTGTAGGTTCAACAAGAGAACCTGTCTCAATATCTAAACTCTGGTTTAGAAATATGCATGAATGGACACATAAAACCACTTATACACATATGAAAACATGGATATGTGAAATTTACATAAGAGTTTTAATGGGTTTGCTTTGATTGGATTCAGTTAACTAAAAAGTAGTTGGCTTAAGAGAGACAAAAGAATATTCTAAATATTCACAATGTAAAAAATATGGAGGTTTGGTGAAAGGTAGTTATCTGAAAATTCAGGGATCAATGTCATTTTAACCAAAAGAAAATCCATCATACAATCCAAAAACTTTGATATAATGTATAATTCATCCTTAACCAACAAAAGCAAAGAAAATAAAAATGGTTTCAGTGATCAATCTATAAACAAATGTTTTTGTGACAAATATATGTTGTTCTAAACTCCAGAAGAATTTGATTTTTATTTATCTAAAATAGAAATATTCTTATGAGAACTTATTGACAGCTATGCCTACTTCTTTTTCCTTCTATGTGGCCAATGCTGATGGTGAGATTCTAATTATTCTTACAATATGTAACATTTTACTACTAAGCTAAAGCACTATAAATGTGTTATATGAAATATGTCCTAATATATCCCTGATGTCATTTGTTGTAACTTTGTCATTTAAGTTGTATAGTAAAGGAACAGATGCAGAATCTCAAAGTGGACAGGATGTATTCCAATTTCAGCTAGCATATCTTCATTTATCATGGTAGATTTTCATGAAATTGAAAGTCTACACTATAATAGGGCACAGCAGGGTGAATCTGCCAACTTTAATATGGTTTTTAATGAATTTGCTTGCCTAGGCATGCTCATGCATGTGCTCATGTGTGCATGCATGTAAATACAGCTTAAGGTTTTGTTTTTCTTCCAAAATTCTTTTAAAAGCCACAATCTCCGAGTAAGTTGTCATTGCTGGGAATGAATGTCATAGCAAAGAAGATAAAAAGTAACACTCTGGAGTTCTGAATTTGCAAGCCTATATATTCTTAAAATCAATTCAATTTTCAGTAGAAGGCTTCTAGCATATGTCCCTACAATGAAAGGTGGTGTGGTTTTTAAGCAATTATTTTAAGTGAACATTCACTAAGAAAAAGTCAGGGCTCTCAAAGATCACAGCAATGCATACACTCAACACAAGAAAATCCAAGTGTTCTTAAACTGGCACATATGTTCTGGGTCCAACATTCTGTCTATCAGGAGACGCCAGGGATAGTATTTATGACACCACAGCAGATCTGACTGCATTCTGTAAAGAAAAGGAAGAGACAAATTACAAACAAAAAGGGAGACAGGAATATGGGTCAAAGATGTTGGAAAGAATATAAAAGAAAATCATTAATAGCTACTATTCCTTAATATATGAAAACAAAGAAGATACTGTGTTCCCTGGCGAAGATTTTCTTGAAGTAGTAGTTTCAGAAAACATATCATGGCAAACAGAAATTTCTTTATGAAAGTTGTTTTTCCACCAGAGAACTCCTACAACTGATAAACAACTGCAGCAAATTGGCCAGATATAAAATTAACTCAAACAAATCAGTAGTCTTCCTATACTCAAGGAAATGGAGACATTTTCTGATAGAACTGAAGATTAAAGGACAAACAGGCTGAGAATGAAATTTGGGAAATGACACCCTTCACAATAGTCACAAACAATATAAAGTATCTTGGTGTGACTCTAATCAAACAAGTGAAAGATCTACATAACAGGAACTTCAAGTCATTGAAGAAAGAAATCGAAAAAGACCTCAGAAGTTGGAAAACTCTTCCATGCTCTTGAGTTTTTCTTGACAGGATTAATATAGTAAAAAATGGCCATTTACCAAAAGCAATATATAGATTCAATGCAATCCCCATCAAAATTCCAACTCAATTCTTCAGAGTTAGCAAGAGCAATTCTCAAATTCATCTGGAATAACAAAAAACCCAGGATAACTAAAACTATCCTCAACAGTAAAAGAACATCTGGGGTAATCAGTATCCCGGACCTCAAGCAGTACTATGGAGCAATAGTGTTAAACTGCATGGTATTGGTACAATGACAGGCAGGTAAATCAATGGAATGGAATTGAAGACCCAGAAATGAACCCACACACTTATGGTCACTTGATCTTTGACAAAGGAGCTACAACCATCCAATGGAAAAAGATACTTTTCAACAAATGGTGCTGGTTCAACTGGAGGTCAGCATGCAGAAGAATGCAAATTGATCCATTCTTATCTCCTTGTAACTAAGCTCAAGTCCAAGTGAATCAAGGACTTCCACATAAAACCAGACACATTGAAAGTAATAGAAAAGAAACTGGGGAAGACCCTTGAGCACATGGGCAGAGGGAAAAATTTCCTGAACAGAACACCAATAGCTTATGCTCTAAGGCCAAGAATTGACAAATGGGACCTCATAAAATGACAAAATTTCTGTAAGGCAAAGGACACTGTCACAAGGACAAAATGGCAACCAAAAGATCTTTACCAACCCTACACCCAACAGAGGGCTAATGTCCAAGATATACAAAGAACTCAAGAAGGTAGACCCCAGAGAGCCAAATAAACCTATCAAAAAATGGAGTCCGGAGCTAAACAAAAAATTTTCACATGAGGATTATCGAATGGCTGAGTAGCACCTAAAAAAATGTTCAACATCCTTAGCCATCAGGGAAATACAAATCAAAACCACCCTGAGATTTTACCTCACACCAGTCAGAATGGCTAAGATTAAAAACTCAGGAGAAAACAGGTGCTGGCAAGGATCTGGAGAAAGAGGAACACTCCTCCACTGCTGGTGGGGTTGGGGTTCCAAGCTGGTACAACCACTCTGGAAATCAGTCTGGTAGTTCCTCAGAAAACTGGGCATGATACTACCAGAGGAGCCTCCTATACCACTCCTGGGCATATACCCAGAGAACAAATGCTCCACTATGTTCATAGCAACCTTATTTATTATAGTCAGAAGTTGGAAAGAACCCAGAAACCCCTCAACAGAGGAATGGATACAGAAAATGTGATATATTTACACTATGGAATACTACTCAGCTATTATAAACAATGAATTTATGAAATTCTTAGGCAAGTGAATGGAACTGGAGAATGTCATTCTGAGTGAAGTGACCCAATCACAAAAATACACACATGGTATGCACTCACTGATAAGCGGATATTAGCCCAGAAGCCCGGATTGCCCAAGAAACAATTCACATATCAAATAATGCCAAAGAAGAAGGAAGGAGAGGCCCCTGGTCCTGGAAAACCTCAATGCAGCAGTGTGGGGGAATAGGAAGGGTTTGATTGGGGAATGAGGGAGGGAAGAGGGCTTATAGGACTTTTGGTGAGGGGGGATCCAAGAAAGGGGAAATCATTTGAAATTTTAATAAAGAATATATCAAATAAAAAAAGTATTCCTTCAAAAAAGAAAAGGAGTTTCTTCAAAGGGTGTCTTTTTGTATGACAATGTTTTATCTCTTAAATCTGTCTTTTTTGCAATATGTTAATTAATTTCTGTGATGAACTTTTTTGAGTCACTTCTATGTATATTTTGTAACATATACTAGAGATCTTTTCCTTTGTGTTTACCATGAATCTTACAATAAAACAAACTGTGAGCACTCTCTGTTAAAAAAAAAAAGAAAAAGAGAAAGTTTTGTTTTCTCATTAACCGTTTTGAGTTTTCTTTCTTCAACAAATGAAGAATCCTATGGCTAAGGATGATATAAGATAAAAATGAAGTGTCCAACAAAAGATTACTTAAAAGAGTTTGCTTAAAAGTTTCCTTTGAAACTTTTGAACACAGTGTCATGTAAACACTCAAGATTCCTTCATAAGAACTGGTTGCCCATAATGGATTTTGCAACAGATAGGTCAATATGTTACTGACTGGGAACATAATCAAAGTGAATTAACTGATTTCCAAAGATAGGAAAGTGGGAATTTAACAATCTGCTCTATGTCTGAAGTGACCTAATAATACTCTATTAAGATATTAACAATACAGTGTACAAAAATTTCACTAACGCTTAGAGAACTTTTATAGAAATTTTTAATTCGACTAATCAAAGTTAAAAATAATGATAATTTCTTTAAATATCAAACTTAGAATGCTATTTGTACAAGATTAACTCGTTACCTCTCTGTAAATTAGAAAGCAGTTACTGTCATGAGCAAATAATACGTTCTAATTAAATAATTATGTATAATTGATTATGCCGTGTAACTTGTGATATCCTGTACATCATGAACTATCCTGATTATTCTATAGGAAAGCATCCTTGGGCAGAACTCTTTGCATTGCATTCATGTGACAAATAATTTCACTCTATAGAAACATATTTATTATGGCCTGGACTCAAACCTTCAGAAAAATAAAAGGCAAAGAAAATACAATTAATGAAAGTCTTCAAAGATTTTTAAAGTCATCTAAATTTTGAAATCATTGAATATACAAGTATCATTAATTTAAGTTAATCTGTTTTTATGATAGTTGGGATAGGAATAATTGGAACATAAGATGAATTAATTTTCTTGGAGCTCTGATAGAAAAATTAAAGCTAAGAGTAGCATGTAGATAAACTACATGTATATGAAATATATTTCAATGTTTAGAAAACTTGCCAAATCTTTTATTTTATGTAGAAATTTCTATTTGTGTTGAAAATAGAGCAGGAGGTCTTAGAATGTATTTGTATCCATATCTCTCTACCTACATGGTTCCTACATCATTTTCTTATAAATGTTCACATAACTATAGAAAAAAATATTTGTTTTTTTTTTCAGTACAGGGTTTCTCTGTGTAGCCCTGGCTGTCCTGGAACTCACTATGTAGACCAGGCTGGTCTCGAACTCAGAAATCTGCCTGCCTCTGCCTCCCAAATGCTGGGATTAGAGGCATACGCCACCATTGCCTGGCAAAAATTTATTTATTTATATTGTATCACTTTTGCAGAACTTATCCTATAAAAAAAATGCATGCGAGTTGTTTTTATGTTTTACTTTTATATATTCTATAACAAAACATCTCTTTTTTAGGAGCAATGCCATGCACACTGGATTCTTAAATATGTCATCTTTGCATAACTTTACCAGGGATATTTGATGGCACATAATTACCATTGGATTTTAAGATTTACATAAACCAGATTCTTATTTTTCTAATTGTGATATTTTTCAGCAGGATAGGATATCAACACTCCAGCTACAAAATCTTGTCATTGAAGCACTTGAAAGCATTTCTTTATAAAGCTTTCTTATTTCTTGTTTTCTTGAATGAAAAAGGAAGAACAATATGACATAATAATTTAATATTAATATGGAAAAGTTCAACACAAAACTGCATTTTCATCTTGATGAGCAAAGGCTGTTTGATGTAAGGTCAGTTTATTGATCAGAACATGTGAAACTGTTCCTGTTTCTTAGGCAGCTTTCCTTTGTTACATCAAGAATGGTAATTGTATTGAGGAAGACACAACAGAAGATGATTGTCTGCTTTTGTCATGGAGATGAATTATTGCAGAATGCATACATGAAAAATAAAAGCAGTATTCTATAAATTGTCCCTTGATGCTTTGTTCATTTGATTTCATTGTTCATATATTCTAGCATGAGCTAATGCTAAATAATATAGTAAATAGAAACATTTTTCTTTGAAGCAGAATTACTTTCTTTACTAATGAAACCCAGCTTTATGAAATAGTGCAATATGACAGTGCAATGCATTTAAAATGCATAATTTAATCTATTCCAAAACCTGAGTAGTAACAGAAAGTTTGCATAGCTATTATCATTTTATTAAATTAGTAATAAGAATGTATAATGAAACATGAAAAACTTTTTATTTAAAACTTAATGGAGTGCAGCTCACAAGCCATGCAAATTAAAAAGTAGTACATTTTAATACTAGACATTTCAATAAAATCTGTTAAGTAAATTTTAATTGTCAGTGACTATTGAAATGACTTCAATAACATTTTAATCAAAAAATTAAAATCACAACTGCCAAATTTGCCAAGAATTTAAGAAGATAAGATATTAGAATACAAAAAGGCCTCATCAACACTCCCATTTTTTAAATATATATAGAAATTTGGTTCATATAAATTAATAGCAGGGTAATTGAATATTTCCTTTTTGGAAAATTATACCTTTATATATTTGAATTTGGATACCACAAAATGTAATTAACAGTTGTTTATTGAGTTGTGTCTTATATAGAATTTAAAGCCATTGAGAAGTCTGTCCACTGAGAAATCTGCCTGGCTGCTACTTTTAACCTAATTCATCTATTTTTCACTGAGCTGCAATTTGGAGAAAGACGAGCAGTTTATTCTAGATACAACTATCACCTGGTGTTTGCTAAATCACTGTGAAATTCCTGCAACAGCTGTTTGTTCCTGGGGAAACATTCACTTCATATTGCAGCAATAAACTGATCATTGCCAATTAAATGCCCATTAATTGTGTAAGCAAGGATTACTGCCAGATGTTTACATTAGAAAGAAAAATATCCTTTGCTATTTATTTTCCACTTATAACCATCCCTTCTCCTGGAGATAATTATGTATATGAGATTATATAATAAACCACAAATTTCAATTCAAAAATTAACAAAATATCCTCTTAATGGGTCAGATTTAATGGAAAATAGGCTAAGAATGCATTTTGCATGTAATAAACAAAATGTTTCTGGACAGAATTACTTTTTCAATGTGATGAAAGGGGGGAGGGGGATTAATTAGACTACCAACCCAAGTGATCTAACCTATTTTATTTGCTATATCCCATTCCATAAAAGTTGTTTCTGTTTTTTCCTATTTTCTAGTTAAATAATAAACATAAAAAGCTTATTCTTAAATGTTGAAATGAGAATAACATTTTACTACAAGTAAAAGAATAACATCAAATAAAAGCAAGTACTAGTTTCAGAATTTAGCTGAATTTTCTTACTTCTACATTTATCTGAAGTCTTTCATCTTCAAAATATGATTTATGGTTTTTTTTACATCATGGTTGTAATGAAAGTGAAGCAAACACTTAATAATATGTTTTCCTAAGTAATTTATTTCAACACCAAAATAAAATTGGAAATGAACACTTACCATAATGAATATATTTATTAAATCTTTTATTGCCTAAGTAAATGGAAAAGTTATGGAAAAAAGTGTTTCCATGGTCAAGAACAACAATAAATTATTCATTCTCTTCAGAGAGCTCTCATACGATACACCACATGCCTATTTCTCTGCAGTTGCACCTTCCTGTATTCATAAGGAGGAGGAAATTCAGATGCATTTCTTTCCTGTAAAAATAATGAATCCCAAGCTCTCATACCTAAGCATACATCAAGTATGCAAACAGCAGCAAGAAGATGAGGTGGCATTCTGTTCCTCACCACGTTGAGCCATACCTCCTCTTTGGAAGGTGATCACAGGACACATTGAGAGCTGCTGAAGACATGAAACAGTAGCATCTGGCTCCTTAAATACCTCCACAGGCATTTGGAATGGCATCTTTGAAGTTTCTTTCTGCATCTGTCACATGTTTAGACTGCACATTGACTGCCCCAGCTGAGCACGATTTTGATTCTTTAAGACTTTGAATAGTGTAATCTGTTTAAGAATAAGACTCAGGAAAATCCCTCATAATATCTATACACAAGCTCTTTCATGATTAAAGAAGGGGGTCCTCATTCCCATAACTGTTATTTTTATGTTGAAATGATGCCAGCCTTTGAGTTAGTAATACAGCCTACAATTACATTCCAGCTTTGCACATTTTTGAGAACCTGTACTCAAAAAGCCACATCTCTACTTTTTTTTTAAACGAGCATTATAGAAATTACTACTTGAGGAGGCTTCTATAAATGTGATGTGTGTGTAATCGTCTTGGCATCTGACTATAAAAGAATTGTGACCACTGTCAACTCACTTTGAAAATCATTTTTTATTCAACCTTTTGAGCAGTGTAGAATATAAGAATAAAGGCTGATTTTACTTAAATGGTAATTTGAGTGCTATTGACTTCACATCTATTAAATTAATATACTTCTTACAATTAAGTCATAGGATGCTCCTTAACGTTCCTCATTGTGCAGGCAGACTATTTTCTAATATTAGTGCAATCTCCAAGCTATAGCACCAACTTTATAAATACAAATTAGGTCTATTAAGTATGGTTCATTCTCATTCCATGATTATCCTGGTTTAAATATTTCAAAATGAACAGTTTTTCTTTGGTATTTTGAAACCTTTCCAGTTCTTTTAACTTTGTTAAAGAATGTGTCAAATACTTTTATTATCATTACCGTGTTAAGATCTCACAGTTCTTTCCCTTAACATTCTCTATTTAAAAAGAAGAAGATGAGGAAGGAAAATGCTGGACACTTAATCCTGACTAATTTCAGTGCACATGTATACACACATACAGAGAGAGAGAGAGGAGAGAGAGAGAGAGAGAGAGAGAGAGAGAGAGAGAGAGAGAGAGAGAGAGAGAAGCAAAAAATGACAGTTGCTTTATGGCAGATTTTCAGAGTCTCACCAAATTATGTCATTTGAATCGTTGTTTTTGATTTGTTTATAAGATTATCCTGACAAAATTGTCCATACATCTATGTTCAATCAGAGTTCTTTTTTCCTCAGTAAACAACAGAATCACCACTATTTAGAAAACTCTGAGAACAAAAGTCAGCATGGAGCCAAACTTGCCAACCAATGAAATTACCTTAAGTGCATTAGGTAGTCATAGGGAATTTGTCATTTATATAAATCAAATGTCCTATGGCTTTCAGTAACCAGAGCCTGAAATATATTATAACACACAAATTGATTTTAAACATCTGGGAAACATGAGAACTTCCATGAAGAATCCTACTCTACACTGTGAAACATACAACAAACCTAAGACAATCCCTGCTTCTCAAGAACATATCATTACAGAAAGGGGAGCAACTTCTTTCCTACCCTCTTCTGCCAAGTTGAGAGTGATAATTAAAATATTTTATTCAACTTAGGGCATTTTTTTCTACCAAAAATTTGCTGTGTGTTAATATATCTTCAAGGGTTATGTCTATGATTATATTTTATGGTTGTTTGATATGTAAATGCAGAAGGGCTAACTATTTTATAGATTATAAGCATGTCTTCCTTTTCCCCACACAAAGGTTTTGAAATTCAGATTTGAGAGAATGTTTGTTGTGAATCAGTGAACTTGGGAACCATGATTGAACTCATTCAATGGACCCAAATGTAATGTAAAAGTGCTCAGGTATCTAACTTGCTGCTAGAAAAGCATTTAGTGATTCAGAAAATGCCTATTATTTAACAAATTAAGAATGCAGAATTTTGGCACCAGTGGACACATGTGATTATAGTATATCTCTATAAGTAACAAAAGCTACCTTAAACAATGATTGGCTAGAAATGCTGTTAATTATGAACTGGAAATTTTTCCTCAAGAAATGACACATCAAGCCTCATTCAGTTTTACTATCACATATTTATGACACATAGTTTCTTCCCATTTTCCGGAAAAACAATTTCAACTGATAAAAGAATTCCAGAATCAATTATTGACTATCATGATTACCAAAAATACAAATAGTAAATTAATTTGGCTTTATAATAATTTAAATGTAGAGTTTGTAAAAACATTTCTAGAAAAGACAAAAGGAAATAGGGAAAGCATAAAAGATATGCCGTGATAGATATTAATTTACTCAAGAAGCTTTCACTAATTACTGTGTTCCAAGGATGTTACGAAAGTATAGTTTAGTAGGAAATAGACTATGCCATTAATGTCTTTATCACTGGTTCATTCATTAACTGAATACTAATCAAGAGAAGGCCTGACATCTTTTAAGAGTGCTAAATATAGTTCATACCTAATGCTCATTACTTTATTTTTTTTTCATTTGTCAATCAGGCAGGGCAGTATATTGTGCATTAGCCCATGTCTATAGGCTGCTGCTCCAGACTTCTCAAATTGAGCAACATATTTTCCACTCTGACAATTGATATCATATATGAAATAAATACAATTATCTGAAATTCAAAAGCATTAGAAAAGAAACTATTCCAATTCATGCAAAGAGTACACACACACACATACATACACATACATACACACACACACTCACACACACACACACACACACACACACACACATTCACATGGGAGTGGGGGAGGAATACCACTGAAACAAAACAGCTACTCATTTCTCTGATCCCTAGGAACAGTGACCTCCCAACAGACCATATAACAATGCCACATTCCCTGATATGCTTCATGAGACTTTAGTACTACAAGATCCTCCAGGGTAGGGTGGGGTCACTAAATGATTCCAAAACATTCACTGCCCTTCCAAACATAAAAGCTCTGATGGAATGTTTCTGGGAGACTGAAAAGGGAATTATTGTTATATAAGTATATATATTTATTAAATTAAAGGATATTTAAACTTCATAATTAACAAGACAATGAATATTTAAAGTATCATAAAATCATTAGTGAGGACATTTCTCTGCAACAATACACACTTCAGTGATTCAAATTCTCACTGCTTCCTCCTTCACTAAATAAGACTACTAACCCAAGTGGTGTCAAGTGCAGGGTAGCACTAATCTAATCTATAATTTCTTCAGGAAAATGGTGTTTCCAAATGAAATACAAATCTACTGCTTAGCAACTTGAATATAACCAGGCAGCATATGAAGGTTCAGACAGTAGAGAGATATCAAAGAGTACAATAAAGGGCAGTAGAAGCGAAGGTAGATAATAAAAGTACCATAAAATTAAATGTAAAATCTTTAAAAACAGAGTACCTTTTCTTTAAGTAGCACTTTCTCTGTATTTATTTTATAATGATAATCTCCAAATGCCACCTGTGTTAAGAAAGAGTATACTATTTATAAGTGTAACAAGTATAGCATCTTCACCACTCCAATACATCTTAAAGAAAATCCTTCCCAGTAATTGTGTAAATGAAACTTTCCTAGCAGCTGATTAAAACAATAATTGCCTAACAGGAATTTCCAAAGTTATAAAGGAATATTACAGTTTAGAGTATCTCATTAAAAATCAAATTCACAACATCAACAGATCCTTCCTGTGCAATGTAATTACATGACAGACACTTAATTGAAATAAAGTGGAAGTGAAACCTGGCCCAGCACAGACATGTACTGATGGTTAAGACTCAGCAGGGTGGTACTATCTCATTAAGTGTGGTCTTCTCATACATTTGGGTCTGTCCATTACATTTCAAGAAAATACTAAAAATAAGAACAAGTCAATTAAACACATAAATTTATATGTATGCATTGACCTTCTATAGTGTACATAAATCATACTTGAAGACAGAGACTAAAAAGTTTATTAAAGCTAATTTTTGTCTTCCTGCTTATATTTACAAATTTGAATAAGAATAAATTCTATATTACAAATATTTCTAAATCATATATGTTTTTTCTTAAAGTGTTAAACTATTTTCTTATGCCTGACAGCCAGCCATCATTGGAACCTCAGGGCAGATATCACTCAGAGACAAAAGCTGAACAGTAGGATATTTTATCATTGCTAACCAAAGAATCACCTACTCAAATTCTGAGTCCCTAAAGTAATCTGAGCCAAGAAGAAATTTGTTATTATTTTAAACCTTAGAGGGAGTTAATTCAGTCAAAGCCCTTATAACTTAGATGCTAAAAGCAAACCAATGACCAGTGTGTAACATATCTCTGACAAATGAGTTCTTTGTTAACCAGGTTTCTTTGAATTGCAATAGCAAGAAAACCTAAACACATTCTTCATTTGTTTATTGGTTTTTCTTTTTTATTTAAAGTAGATTTCATACAGTGTTTTCATACAGTGTATCCTAATTACATTTTTCCTCCCCCTACTTCTGCCAGTCCCTCACCTATTAGATCCAAAACCAAACATGACACAATAAATAAACTAAGATCAGCAACATATATCACATCAAGGCTGATCCAGGCAACCCAATGGAAAGGAGCCCCAAGAGCAGGCAAAAGACTCAGAAGGACTCATTTTTAAGAATCCTGTAGAACTATTAAGATGAAAGCTCTAATATATACACAGAGGTGCTGGTGCAGTACTGAATCAGTTGGATGCATGCTGTTTCAGCCTCTGTGAGTTCATATAAGCCTTGCCCCATTGAACCATAGGGCTTTGTTCTTCTGTGTCCTTTATCCCCTTGGGCTTTTAAATTTTTTTCTACCTCCTCTTTTTTTTTTTTTTTTTTTTACTTTTCTTTTTTCTTTTTTTTTTCTTTTTCTTTTTTATTTTATATATTCTATATTTACAATTCATTTCCCTTTTTCTGGTTCCCCACCCCCAAAGGTCCCACATGTCCTTTTCCCTCCCCCTGCTCCCTCATCCACCCCCTCCCACCTTACTGTTCTTGTACTCTCCCACAATGATGTTTTGGTCCATTCTAGCACCAGTGTCCACTCCTTTCTTCTTGTGAGACATCACTTGATATGTGATTTGTGTCTTTGGTGTTCCAAGCTTCTAGGCTAATATCCACTTATCAGTGACTGTATACCATGGGTATTCTTTTGAGACTGGGTCACCTCACTTAGTATGATGTTCTCCAGCTCCATCCATTTCTCTAAGAATTTCATGAATTCATTGTTTCTTATGGCTGAATAGTACTCCATTGTGTATATATACCACATTTTTTGTATCCATTCCTCTGTTGAGGGACATCTGGGTTCTTTCCAGCTTCTGGCTATTATATATAAGGCTGCTATGAACATAGTGGAGCATGTATCCTTATTGCATGCTGGGGAATCTTCTGGGTATATTCCCAGGAGTGGTATGGTTGGGTCCTCCGGAAGTATCACGCCCAGTTTTCTGAGGAACCGCCATACTGATTTCCAGAGTGGTTGTACCAGCTTGCATTCCCACCAGCAGTGGAGGAGTGTTCCTCTTTCTCCACATCCTCGCCAATACCTGATGTCTTCTGAGTTTTTAATCTTAGCCATTCTGACTGGTGTGAGGTGAAATCTCAGGGTTGTTTTAATTTGAATTTCCCTAATGACTAGTGATGTTGAACATTTTTTAAGGTGTTTCTCAGCCATCCGAATTTCTTTAGGTGAAAAGTCTCTGTTTAGCTCTGTACCCCATTTTTGGATAGGGTTATTTGGTTTTCTGGGGTCTAACTTCTTGAGTTCTTTGTATACATTTTTAAGGAAGGATTCCCTGAGCTGTAAGGGGAAGAATTTGAATGAGTGATCTTATTTAGAAATGTGTCTTCCAAGTAGTAGGTATACATGTATTGCCTGTGTGTGTGTGTGTGTGTGTGTGTGTGTGTGTGTGTGTAATGTCTGGCTGTGAGTGTCTGCATCTGTTCCTATCTGCTGCACAAGGAGCTTCTCTGCTGATCTATGAGTATAACAATATCATTATGATCATTTTATTGATATTTTAAAAATTTCTTAGACATACATTGTTTGGATTTATTCTGTCTTTGTGCTATCTAGTCTCTGGTTCTTTATCACACAATTAGTGCCAGATATGATGAGATTCCTCTCAGTGAGTGGGTTTTAAGCTAAATAAGACACTGGTTAGCTACTTCCACAAATTCTCTGCTATCATTGAATTAGCATATTTTATAGGCAGGACAAAGGTTTTCTGTGAATTTTCATGTATGTTTCTCTTTTGGTAGCCTTTAGAATACCTTAGTAAATCAATGACAGTAGAAGGTAAAGTTAAAGTCTCCATGAAGACAGCAGCCTGGCTTCTTCTTCATTGAGTTGTGTGGGTATTGTTCTCAGCAATGGAGGACAAGGTCAGTTTGTCTTGGCAACAGCCAGTGTTGCTTGAGTATTTCTATGGAACTCCTTTAGCCAACAATTCAATTGAATACTATACAGTTCTGGTACTGAAGTCTGCCTTTTACAGTCCCACACTCACCTTTTTTATTATTATTTTTAACTTATACTACAAACCTATAGTAATAACAATATGGTATTAGCAAAAAAAATATAGACATATTAGTCAATTGAATCTCACTGAAAATCTATACATAAATCCACACACCTAAGGGCACTTGATATTGGATAATGAAGTCAAAAGTAAATAGTGGATAAAAGACAACAAATAGTGCTGGTCAAACTGGATATCTGTGTTAGAGAATTTTACCTGTCCAATTACATTAAAATATTAGTGCAGCAGGAGGCCTGTGATTGGACAGGGAAATGGAAGGCAGAGCAAGGAGCTTTAGGGACAAAGCGTGACAGAGGAGAGAAAAAGAATTCAAGAAGAAATCAGATAGACAGGAAGAAGATCCAGAACCACCGGGGCTTTAAATAGCCACAGGTAGATATGATATCATAAAGGATAGAATAATTGGGATAACTTGTCTAATCTAGGTGGGCAGCTTTCCTCATTATCAATTGGTTCTGGAATTATTGGTATCTTGTGAATTGAGAATTTATTGATATATAAATCTGACATGTCAATTATAGGCTCCTAAAGTTTTGTTTTTTTCTAATGGGTTGCTGGGTGTTGTTGTGGCTGACAAGTGTGATGGTCATTGTGTGGGGCATGGCAACAATGTGAAATCAGGAGCTCTGGCCCTACTGGAGAGTTGGTGAGCAGAGAGTAGCTAGATGGAGCATGGGACCTTGGAAGTTTATTTAATATTTCCTGAAACATATCTGCATGTAAAAGAAAACATATCAAAACTCATTACCCTGAACAAAAATCAAGTTCTCTTATAAATCACAGACCTCAATCTAAAACCAAATCTACTGAACTTGATAAAGGAAAATGTAGGAAATAGTATTGAATTCATTAGCATGGAAGACTTTCTAAACATATTATTGATACCCAGGCACTAAAACTGACAAGTAATAAATGGGATTTCATGAAACTGAAAAGTTTTTTAAGGCAAAAGACATCACCATTTGAACAAAGCAGCAGCCTACAAAATGGTATGTGAGATCACCACATACCTATGGAACTAATATCCAAAATATATAAAGAACTCAAGATACTAGTTATAAAAAAAAACTTTAAGTAACCCAATTTAAAATGGGGTAAAGATATAAACAGAGAATTCGCAGAAGAAACTCAAATGGGTGAAGTAAAACATAAGTGTTCAACATCATTAGCCATCAGGGTAATGCAAATCAAAACTGCTTTTAGATTCCATCTTACACATGTCAGAATATCTATAATCCAAGTCTTGCTGGCAAGGGTATGGTGCCAGGAGAATACTTCTCCAGTGCTGGTAGGAGTACAAACTTGTACAGTTATTATAGAAATCAGAATGGTGACTTCATAAATTTTAGATTTGATCTACCTCAATATTCAGTTATACTAATGTTGGGCATAGACTCAAATGACATTTCATCTGACAACAAGGACATTTGATCAACCATGTTTATTGTGCCTTTCTACATAATATCTAGAAACTGGCAATAAACTAGATATCCCTCAAGAGAATAACAGATAAAGAAAATGTGGTATATTTTATACAGTGGAATATTATTCAGGTGTTACAAAATGAGATCATGAATGACATTTTCATGGAATTGATGCAATTAAAATATCCCGAGCAAGGTAACTCAGACCCAGAAAAATAAATGTGGTGTCTATTCACTTATATGTAGATATTTTTCATTAAAGAAATGATAACCAACATACAATCCACAGACCAGAGAAGTTAGGTATAGAGAAAGAAGCAGGAAGGACATGGGTGTCTGCCTGGCAAGAATAAATAGGATAGATTTCATGGGTAGACTGGGGATAGAGGTGAAAGAAACGTGGGAATTTGGTTGAGGAAGCATACTATGAGGGATGAAATGTGGAGCAACAAATCACACTCCTTTCTTTTCTTTAAATTTTATTTTCTATATTCTTTGTTTTCATTCCAAAGGCTTTCCCCTTTCCCAGTTCCCCCCCACCATACATCCCCTAAGTCATCTCCCCCCTATCTATTCCCCAATAAGCCCCCCCCATTTCTCTGTTCTGGATCTACAAAACTGGATCCAATCTTTTCAGACCCAGGGTCCTCTCCTTTCTTCTTCTTGGGAATCATTTGCCTTGCTAATTGTGCCTTGAGTAAATACTCAAGGGCTTCTGGGCGCATTAATATCCACTTATCAGTGATTACATTTCATGTGTATTCTTTTGTGATTGGGTTAACTCCTTTAAGATGATATTTTCCAGATCTAACCATTTACCTACACGTTGGATGAATTCATTATTTTTAATTGCTGAGTAGTATTCCATTGTATAAATATACCACATTTTCTGTATCCATTCCTCCTTTGAGGGATATCTGGGCTCCTTCCAACTTCTGCTATTATAAACAAGGCTGATATGAACATAGTGGAGCATGTGTTTTTATTGTATGCAGGGGAATCCTCTGGGTATATGCCCAGGAGTTGTATGCCAGGGTCCTCTGGAAGGGACATGCCCAATTTTCTGAGGAACCACCAAACAGATTTCCAAAGCGGTTTTACCATTTTGCAATCCCACCAACAGTGGAGGAGTGTTCCTCTTTCTCCACATCCTCGCCAGCACTTGTTGTCTCTTGAGTTTTTAATCTTAGCCATTCTGACTGGTGTGAGGTGGAATCTCAGGGTTGTTTTGATTTGCATTTCCCTGATGACTAATGATGTTGAACATCTTTTAAGGTATTTCTCGGCCATCTGAATTTCTTCTGGTGAAAATTCTTTGTTTAGCTCTGTACCCCATTTTTTGATAGGGTTATTTGGTTCTTTGGGGTCTAACTTCTTGAGTTCTTTGTATATATTGGATATTAGCCCACTGTCAGATGTGGGGTTGGTGAAGATCTTTTCCCACTTTGTTGGTTGTCATTTTGCCCTTCAGACAGTGTCCTTTGTCTTATAGAAACTTTGTAATTTTATGAGGTCCCATTTGTCAATTCTTGATCTTAGAGCATAAGCTATTGGTGGTTTGTTCAGGAACTTTCCCCCTGTGCCCATGTCCTCCAGGCTCTTCCCCAGTTTCTTTTCTAATAATTTCAGAGTGTCTGGTTTTATGTGGAGGTCCTTGATCCACTTGGAGTTGAGCTTACTACAAGGAGATAAGAATGGGTCGATTCGCATTCTTCTGCATGTTGACCTCCAGTTGAACCAGCACCATTTGTTGAAAAGGCTATCTTTTTTCCACTAGATGGTTGTGGCTCCTTTATCAAAGATCAAGTGACCATAAGTCTGTGGGTTAATTTCTGGGTCTTCAATCCTATTCCATTTATCTTCTTGCCTGTTGCTGTACCAATACCATGCAGTTTTTAACACAATTGTTCTGTAGTACTGCTTGAGGTCAGGGATATTGATTTCCCCCAGGAGTCCTTTTATTGTTAAGAATAGTTTTAGCTATCCTGTTTTTTTTTTTTTTTTTTTTTTTTTGGTCCTCCAGATGAATTTGAGAATTGCTCTTTCTAGATCTATGAAGAATTGAGTTGGGATTTTGATGGGGATTGCATTGAATCTGTAGATTGCTTTGGCAAGATGGCCATTTTTACTATATTGATCCTGCCAATCCAGGAGCAAGAAATATTTTTCCACCTTCAGAGGTCTTCTTCGATTTTTTTTCTTCAAGGATTTGAAGTTCTGTTATACAGATCTTTCCCTTGTTTGGTTAGAGTTACACCAAGGTACTTTATGTTGTGTGTGGCTATTGTGAAGTGTGTTATTTCCCTAACTTCTTTCTCAGCCTGCTTGTCCTTTAAGTACAGGAAGGCTACTGATTTGCTTGAGTTGATGTTATAACCATCCAGTGTGCTGAAGTTGTTTATCAGCTGTAGAAGTTCTCTGATGGAGTTTTTTGGGTCGCTTAAGTAAACTATCATATGTCTGCAAATAATGATAGTTTGACTTCTTCCTTTCCAATTTGTATCCCTTTGACTTCCTTATGTTGTCTAATTGCTCTCGCTAGAACTTCAAGTACTATATTGAAAAGATATGGAGAGAGAGGGCAGCCTTGTCTAGTCCCTGATTTTAGTGGGATTGCTTCAAGTTTCTCTCCATTTATTTTGATGTTGGCTACTGGTTTGCTGTAGATTGCTTTTACTATGTTTAGGTATAGGTCTTGAAGTCCTGCTCTCTCCAAGACTTTTAGCATGAAAGGATGCTGAATTTTTTCGAATGCTTTTTCAGCATCTAATGAGATGACCATGTGGTTTTTTTCTTTTAGTTTGTTTATGTAGTGGATTACATTGATGGATTTCCATATATTGAAACATCCCTGCATCCCTGAGATGAAGCCTACTTGATCTTGGTGAATGATCATTTTGATGTACTCTTGGATTAGGTTGGCAAGGGAGAGGACTCTTTTCTTTTGTTTTTGCTTCATTTATTTGCATTCCAAATGTCACCTCCTTCCCTGCCCCCCTCCAAGATTACTTCCTTTCCTCCCCCTTCCCTTTGCCTATGAGAGGCTACTCCCCATTCCACACCCCCACCTCCTCACCCCCCCAGCTCAACCCCACAACTGTATATCCCCTCCCCTGGTATATCAGGTCTCTACAGGACTAGGTGCATCCTCTCCCACTGAGGCCAGACAAGGCAGCTCTTTGCTACATGTGTGCCAGGGGCCAGGAACCACTCCATGAATGTTCTTTGGCTTAGTATCTGGGAGCTCCCAGGCCTCCAGGTTATTGAACACTTTTGTTCTTCCTGTGCTGTTGCCATTACCTTCAATTCCTTCAAAGGAACTCTTCCATAGGGATCCCCCACCTCAGTCCAATGCCTGACTGTTAAGTACCTACACAGATGCTGGTAGAGCTTCTTAGAAGACAGCTAGGCTAGGATACTATCTGCAAGCACAACATGGCATCACTAATAGTGTCAGGTTTTGGTGACAGCCATAGGATAAATCCCAAGTTGGGCTGGTCACTACATGGCCTTTTCTTCAATCTCTGCTCTAGTTGTGTCTCTGTATTTCTTTTAGTCAGGAAAAATTCTGGGTAAAAAATTTTTGAAGATAGGCTGGTTACCCCATCCCTCTACTGAGGGCCTTGTCATGTCCAGTTTTCTGAGGAAGCACCAGACTCATTTCCAGAGTGGTTGTACCAGCTTGCAGTCCCACCAGCAGTGGAGGAGTGTTCTTCTTTCTCCACATCCTCGCCAACACCTGATGTCTCCTGAGTTTTTAGTTTTAGCCATTCTGACTGGTGTGAGGTGAAATCTCAGTGCTATTTTGATTTGCATTTATCTAATGACTAATGATGTTGAACATTTTTAAGGTGTTTTTCAGCCATCCAAATTTCTTCAGGTGAAAAGTCTTTGTTTAGCTCTGTACCCCTTTTTTGGATAGGGTTATTTGGTTTTCTGGGGTCTAACGTCTTGTGTTCTTTGTATACATTGGATATTAGCCCTCTGTCAGATGTAGGGTTGGTGAGGATCTTTTCTCAATTTGTTGGTTACAGATTTGTCCTCAATATAGTACTTGAGGTACTAGCTAGAGCAATTCGACAGCATAAGGAAGTCAAAGAGATACAAATTGGAAAGGAAGAAGTCAAACTATCACTATTCGCAGATGATATGATAGTATACTTAAGTGACTCAAAAAACTCCACCAGAGAACGCCTACAGCTGATAAGCAACTTCAGCAAAGTGGCTGGTTATAAAATCAACTTAAGCAAATCAGTAACCTTCCTATATGCAAAGGATAAGCAGGCCACGAAAGAAGTTAGGGAAATGACACCCTTCACAATAGCCACAAACAATATAAAGTATCTTGGTGTGACCCTAACTAAACAAGTGAAAGATTTATATGACAAAAACTTCAGGTCTCTGAAGAAGGAAATTGAAGAAGACCTCAGAAAATGAAAAATTCTTCCATGCTCGTGGGTTGGCAGGATTAATATAGTTAAAATGGCAATCTGGCCAAAAGCAATATACAGATTCAACACAATCCCCATCAAAATCCCAACTCAGTTCTTCATAGTGTTAGAAAGAGCAATTCTCAAATTCATCTGGAATAACAAAAAGACAAGGATAGCTAAAACTATTATCAACAGTAAAAGAACTTCTGGGGGAATCCATATCTTGGACTTCAAGCAATACTACAGAGTAGTAATGTTAAAAACTGCATGGTATGCAGGGGAATCCTCTGGGTATATGCCCAGGAGTGGTATGCCAGGGTCCTCTGGAAGGGACATGCCCAATTTTCTGAGGAATCGCCACACTGATTTCCAGAGCGGTTTTACCATTTTGCAATCCCACCAACAGTGGAGGAGTGTTCCTCTTTCTCCACATCCTCGCCAGCACTTGTTGTCTCTTGAGTTTTTAATCTTAGCCATTCTGACTGGTGTGAGGTGGAATCTCAGGGTTGTTTTCATTTGCATTTCCCTGGTGACTAATGATGTTGAAAATCTTTTAAGGTGTTTCTCGGCCAAATGGTGCTGGTTCAACTGGAGGTCAACATGCAGAAGAATGCGAATTGACCCACTCTTATCTCTTTGCACTAAGATCAACTCCAAGTGGATCAAGGACCTCCACATAAAACCAGACACACTGAAACTATTAGAAAAGAAACTTGGGAAGACCCTGGAGGACTTGGGCACAGGGGAAAAGTTCCTGAACAGAACACCAATAGCTTACGCACTAAGATCAAGAATCCACAAATGGGACCTCATAAAATTACAAAGTTTCTGCAAAGCAAAGGACACTGTCAGAAGGACAAAACGGCAACCAACAAAGTGGGAAAAGATCTTCACCAACCCCACATCCGACAGAGGGCTAATATCCAATATATACAAAGAACTCAAGAAGTTAGACCGCAAAGAACCAAATAACACTATCAAAAAATGGGGCACAGAGCTAAACAAAGAATTTTCACCAGTCTCTTGCGTTTTTAATCTTAGCCATTCTGACTGGTGTGGGGTGGAATCTCAGGGTTGTTTTGATTTGCATTTCTCTGATGACTAATGATGTTGAACATCTCTTAGGTGTTTCTCGGCCATCCGAATTTCTTCTGGTGAAAATTCTTTGTTTAGCTCTGTACCCCTTTTTTGATAGGGTTATTTGGTTCTGTGGGGTCTAACTTCTTGAGTTCTTTGTATATATTGGATATTAGCCCTCTGTCGGATGTGGGGTTGGTGAAGATCTTTTCCCACTTTGTTGGTTGTCGTTTTGTCCTTTTGACAGTGTCCTTTAAGACACATGCTCCACTATGTTTATAGCAGCCTTGTTTATAATAGCCAGAAATTGGAAGGAGCCCAAATATCCCTCAAAGGAGGAATGGATACAGATAATGTGGTATATTTATACAATGGAATACTACTCAGCAATTAAAAATAATGAATTCATGCAATTTGTAGGTAAATGGTTAGACCTGGAAAATATCATCCTGAGTGAGCTAACCCAGTCACAAAAGAATACACATGAAATGCAATCACTGATAAGTGGATATTAATGAGCCCAGAAGCCCTAAATACTCAAGGCACAATTAGCAAGTCAAATGATTCCCAAGAAGAAAGGAGAGGACCCTGGGCATGTTAAGATTGGATCCAGTTTTGTAGAGAAACCGTGGGGGGAGGGGGAATGATTCGGGAATAGTTGAGGGGAGAGGAATTATGGGACATAGGGAGGGGGGAACTGGGAAAGGGGAAAGCCTTTGGAATGTAAACACAGAATATAAAAAATAAAAATTTAAAAAAAACCTGCATGGTATTGGTACAGTGACAGGGAGGTGGATCAATGGAATAAGATTGAAGACTCAGAATTGAACCTACACATCTATGGCCTACTGATCTTCGACAAAGGAGCTGAAAACATCCAGTGGAAAAATGATATCCTTTTCAACAAATGGTGCTGGCTCAACTGGATGTCAACATTCAGAAGAATGAGAATTTATCCACTCTTATCTCCTTGCACTAAGTTCAACTCCAATTGGATCAAGGACCTCCACATAAAACCAGACACACTAAAACTAATAAACTGGGGAAGACCCTTGAGGAAATTGTCTCAGGGGGAAATTACTGAACAGAACACCAATTGCTTATGCTCTAAGATCAAGACTAGACAAATGGGACCTCATAAAATTGCAAAGTTTCTGTAAGGCAAAAGACATTATTATTGAGGAGAGAGTTGTTGAGTTTCCATGAGTATGTGGGTTTTCTCTTGTTTTTCTTGTTATTGAAGTTCAGCCTTAAACCATAGTTATCTGGTAGAATGCATGTGATTATTTCAATTGTCTTGAATATGTTGAGGCTTGTTTTATATCCAATTCAATGTTCAACTTTGGAGAAGAATCCATGAGGTGCTGAGAAGATTCTTTTGGTTTGGTGTGAATAGTTCTGTAGATATCTGTTAAATCCATTTTTTTGCAACTTCTAGTTTTACTGTGTCTCTGTTTAGTTTCTGATGCTGTGACTAGTCCATTGGTGAGAGTGGGGTGTTAAAGTCTCCCACAATTATTGTGTGAGTTTCAATGTGTATTTTGAACATTAGTAAAGTTTCTTTTGTGAATGTAGGTGCCCTTTCATTTGAGGCATAGATGGAAAGAATTAAAACTGCATCTTGTTAGATTTTTCCTTTATTGAATATGAAGTGTTCCTCTTGATTTGTTTTATTACTTTTGGTTGAAAGTCTATTTCATTAGTTATTAGCATGGTTATTCCAGCTTGTGTCTTGGGACCATTTGCTTGGAAAACTTTTTGCTAGCCCTTTACTTTGAGGTAGTGGCTGTCTTTGTCATGGAGGTGTGTTTTATCTATCCAGCAAAATGCGTGATCCTGTTTATGTATCCAGTCTTGTTAGCCTGTGTCTCTTTATTGGGGAATTGAGCCCATTGATACTAAGAGATATTAAAGACCAATGATTGTTACTTCCTGCTACTCTTGTTGTTATAACAATAGGTATTATGTGTGTGTGATTCTCTTCTTGAGGGTTTATTCTGAGCTGATTAATTTCTTGTTTTCTTGAATGTAGTTAGTTACTCTAATTATATTGGAGTTTTCCTTCAGTTATCCTCTGTAGGACTGGACAAGTAGAAAGATATTCTTTAAATTTGGTTTTGTCATGGAATGTTTTTGTTTTTCCATGTATAGTGATTGAGGGTTTTTTTTGTTTTTTTGCATATAGTAGTTTGGGCTGACATTATTGTTCTGTTACTGTATGCATAATATATGTCTAGGATCTTCTGGCTTTTAAGCATTTCTGTTGAGAAGTCTGCTGTAATTCTAATAGCTCTGCCTTTTGTATGTTACTTGGCCTTATTTCTTTACCACTTTTAATATTATTTCTCTTTTCGGTGCATTTAGTATTTGAATTAATATTTGTTGGGAGGTTATTCTTTTCTGGTCCAATCTATTTCGTGTTCTTTATGTTCTTTGTAAGTTTCTGGCCATCTCTTTCTTCAAGTTAGGAAAGTTTTCTTCTCTGATTTTGTTAAAGATATTTGCAGGCCCTTTTAATTGGGACTCTTCACCATCTTCTATTTTTATTATTCTTAGGTTTGGTTTTTTCATTGGGTCCAAAATTTCCTGAATGTTTTGGTTTAGCAGCTCTTTATACTTTGTCTTTTCTTTGACTCATGTATCAATGGCTTCTATGGTATATTCTAAGACTGAGCTTCTCTCTCTACCATGTCTTGTGTTTTGTTGGTGATATTTGCATCTATATCTTTTGATCTCTTTCTATCTTAAAGGTTGCCTCCATTATGGTTTTCTTTATTGATTTTATTTCCATTTTTAGGTCTCAGACCATTTTGCTCAGTCTCTTCACATGTTTATTTGTTTGGTTTTTTTTTCCTTTTTTTATTTCTTTGAGTATTTTATTTGATTTGTTTCTTCTTTAAGGTCTTTTACATGCTTGCCTGTGTTTTTCTGTATTTCTTTAAGGGAGTCATTTACATCCTCCTGAATGGCCTCTATTTTCTTCAGGAAATTATATTTTAGATCAGAATTTTGCTTTTCAGGTGTGTTAGGCCTGCTGTGGCAGAAGAACTGGGTTCTGATGTTTCCAAGTTACATTGCCTTCTGCTGCTTATATTTTTACACTTGCCTATCAACATCTGGTTATCTCTGATGTTAACTGGCCTGACAGTCACTAACTGGAGCTGGTTGTCTGTGCCACAGGCAGGGTGTAGGATGGGGGAGGAGGATATCCACACAGATCATCAAATCTAATTCTTAAAAGTAAAAAGGTTGTGCCTAATAAAGTTAGTGTTTGTGCAAATATATAAATTTGCATGACTCAACACTTGAAAATGGTATTCTTATATATTTGCCAACAGCAGTTTTCATGACAAATCCAGAAGGAAATATCAAGACTATTTAAAACTTGACAGAAGTTTACTATGCATACAACTCAGAATGATTTATTGCTTCCTACACAGCTGTGGAAACATCACTAGGGGTCCATAATTGTTTTCTTCAAAGATGTACAATGAAATATTTATTCAAATTTTCTCCCAATTTTTGACACCGTTAGTATGACTAACATTAATTATCTTGTAGATCTCAATGAGAAGATACTACTGTCTTCTCAATGTACCCTGCAGAAATCCCAGGGTTGATTTTTTTTTTACTCCCCTTTGTTGAATCACATATTTATAACTAAAACAAATACTCTGGTGAATGAAATGTAATAAATTTCTAATAGGAATGAAATCATGATTCATACCTGAGATTGTAAGGAAAAGATATTTTTAGGAAACATTGATAGAAATGGAAAAACATATGATAAGCAAGCCAAAAATTAAAACCTAAAGAAATTGATCACAAGAAGAGTGAAGACATGCATGATACAATAGAACAGAGAAAGTTGCTATGTTCATTACAAAACAAATATATATCAAATGAATGAACTAATGTTTCAGAATATTTTGAATGAAATTCAACTTAGCTTTTTAAACATAAATTATAAACACCAAAAATGAAGTTTCTGTCAGGTAAAATTGAACAGTGAAATACTTTTGAATAAACATTATTTAGAGTGTACATGTAAGTTTGGTTCTACAAAAGCCCACAGAATATCACCTATCCATGTTTTCTCTCTGATTGTACTATTATTCTAATATGCTGCCAGAAAGAGTCCCCTTTTTTAAAGAGTCCCCTTTTCTTCTAGTGACTTTAAGTAGTTTTCTGGGAGTTAGAGCCTTGCAGTCCCTGCAGAGATAAGAACAAAAGCTATTTTATTCAATCTCCTGCTATTTTAAGATGAGGTGCTAAATGCCAGAAAATGCAGTTTCTGGTCTCAGAGGAACTCAGAAAGGCAGGTTAGCTACCATTGCAAAGTAAATTAGACTAAAGACAGGTAAACATTTTATTATTAAAAAGCAACCCTAAATATCTCAAAAGGCTGCTCCTATCTGTGAAATACGTGTTCAACATCTGTCCAGGGAATGTCAGTCAATTCTGGCCTAATGTTCTGAACCTGCCCCAAATCTATGGAGCAATCATGTTTTATATCTGAAAACATGATTAGGTAGCTGCATTACAGGGTTCAGGCCAGATGACCAGTTATACCTTGTGGGAGGGGGATTTCGGTACAGAACTTGAAAGTATCAGCCAGTCGTTGGCTGGGTCCCTTCGATTGCATGAGGAGTGGTCATGATGAGTTCTTACCACACTGCCATCTTGTCAGCATCCTTAACCAGCAGGACTATGGCAGCTATAATCCTTAGAGAGGCTGGCTATCCCTGAACCACTGAATCTATCTTCTTGGATAGATAGGTCACAGGTCTTTTCCATAGTTTGAGTAAGCACTACCTTTGCTAAGTCTTTTCTTTCATCCACATATATGTGGAAGGGTACATGAATGTCTTGGAGGGCCAGGGCTAGTACATATGACAAAGCCTTCCTCAAAGTCTTAAAGGCCATGTCCATTTCAGGTGTTCACCCTAGTTTGTATTCTTATCCCTTAGTGGCCTCATAAAATGGCCAGACTATTTCAGTTAATCCTGACACCCACTATCTACAAAACCCAACATATCCCCAAAATTCCCATACTTGCCTTCAGGCCAATGGGACTGAGATGCTGAGAATGGACTGTTTCCAGGCATCTGACAACATACATTGATTCCCCCTTTGATTATGTACCCTAGATAGTCGACCTCAGGTTGACAGAGCTG
The DNA here is from genome assembly GCA_964023405.1 of Apodemus agrarius. Taxonomy (NCBI): domain Eukaryota; kingdom Metazoa; phylum Chordata; class Mammalia; order Rodentia; family Muridae; genus Apodemus; species Apodemus agrarius. The sequence continues at coordinate 76,835,430 of OZ030020.1, read as the reverse complement.
GACCTTTTTTTTTTTTTAGCTAAAACTCAATTGACTCAGTCCTTGTAGCAAGTCCCGTTACCCTTGGCAGGTCTCCATATAGGAGCTGCTATCAAGAGGGCATCTGCATATTGGAGTAAAGTTATTTAGGGGTGTGTCTGCTGGTATTCACCCAAGTCCTCATGTAGTGCCTCATTGAAGTTGGTGGGTGAATTCTTGAATGCCTGGGGCCAGCATGTCCAAGTCAGTTGTCTATTGAAACTCCTTTCCAAGTCCTGCCACTCAAATGTGAACAGGGGAAGGCATTGGGATGTCAGAGCCAGGCTAAAGAAGGCATCCTTGGGTTAAGCACAGTTTATGTAGCATGCTCATGAGGGAGGCTACTCAGCAGTGCATAATGGTTTGGAACTATGGGTGAATATCCTCCACCTGCTTGTTTACTTTCCTCAAATCCTGCACATGTTGGTAGCCAAACGAATGAGGATTCTTTATTGGAAGGACAAGGAGTGTCCCATGCCAATTAGCAAGAGATCAGGATCCCAACTTGCCAGATTGATATACTGGTTTATCTCCACCAGAGCCTTTCTTGGCACTGGGTATTGTCTGATGTGAACTGGGTTAGGCCCAAACTTTAATTGAACTATGATTGGAGCCCTGGGATGAGTCAGTCTGATTAGATTTCTCTCTACCCAAACTCTGGGGACTCAGTCAGAAACTTCTGGAGCAGTGGACTTCATGAGGGCATTGGCTGAGGGAACAATTTGTATTCTTCTAGGGCTAGGGTCATAACATGGACATAACATGGATAGAGGCATCGTTTTTTTCTTTTTTTTTTCATTCCAGCCATTGTCTCCCAGTCCCAGCTACTCTCTCTCTCTCTCTCTCTCTCTCTCTCTCTCTCTCTCACAGTACCACAGTTTCTTATCCCATTCTAATTCCCCCTTGCTTCTAAGAGGATGCTCCCCAATAACCCCCTTCCATGGGGCCCCAAGGCTCTCAAGGATTTTATGCATCTCCTCACACTGAGGCTAGCCAGTCCTCTGCTATGTATCTGAGGGATGGTGCTCTGAATAGCCACTGTATACTACCTGGTTGGTGGCTCATTCTCTGGGATCTTCTTGGGGTCTGGGTTAGTTTAGACTGCTAATCTTCCTATGGGGTCACCCTCCATTTCAACTTCTTGAGTCCTTCCCCTAATTCAACCATACAGATATCCAACTTTTCGTCCATTGTTAGGTGTAAGTATCTGAGTCTGTCTCAGTCAGGTGCTGGTTGGGCCTCTCAGAGAACAACCATGTTACTCTACTGTCTGTAAACAACTTCATAGCATTAGTAATGTCAGACTTTTGTGGGATTGGGACATTCTTATCCAGCACTTCCACTTCCTCTTGGTCAAAATGGATTTGGGTTGAATTTTGGTGAGATTTCTGCCCAGCAGAGGGTACGGGCATCCTGGAATAACCATAAAAGAGTGATTTATCACCCGAGTCCACATTTCTTTGTGAAGTCCATTAATAGGGCTTAGTGCCTGTTGTTGTCTTTACTTGTGTTTTTCAATCTAACAATTGCCCCAGAGTTTTTTTAAAAAATGGAATGTTGTGTACCAATGTCCCCCAGAAAATCTATTGATTTCCCTTCCATCCTCAGGGGCACTCAGGGCCTATGGATCAGGGTTGAGCCCCATCAGCCTCTGTCACTAACTTCCCCTAATTCTAGTACTTTGGGTTTTCTGTTGGGGCATTAATATTTCCAATGGCCTGGTATTTTTCAGTAGGCACATTGGTCTTTCTTCAATAGAGTTTCCCTCCAGGTATACCCTGCTCACCTGTTGCTCTTTTCTAAGACATGTCTCTCAGTTATCTATTGTCCTCAAGGTAATGGTTAATGGGAGCTAGTAATATTTTGGCCAATCCCCTGCTTTGCCACGTCTCGGGAAATCTCTTTGCTATTGTAGACTTTCTCTGCTATAGCTACCATCTCTGTTAATTGCTTACTTCAACCCCATCCAAGAGTTGGAATCTTAGTGGAATGTCAGGGAATGACTGTTTAACAAATAAATGTTCACAATTGATTGACTTTCTCTAGCTTTAGGTTCAAAGTGGGTGTAGGTTCTATAGGCTCCCATGACTTTCTAGAAAGTCCCTAGGGCACTCATCTTTCTCTTGTGTAACCTGGCTGCCTCTTGGAGGTCCTCCATTAGAATCTGGAGGTAGGCCCAGAGGAGTTTCTCCTTACCTCAGTGTTGTAATGCCAGTCAGGTCCAATCAAGGGGAAAGTCATGTCAATATCTTCCTGAATCCATGTGAGAAATCCATTCACTTTGGAAATGACTTCTGGGCAACAATCCAAATTCTCTTCCTCTCTTCTGTGCTAGAGAGGATCTGCAATAGTTGCTCAGAGTCATCTCAGGTAGGCTGGTGTATCAGCATATTTTGCATTTAAAACAGTTATAAGAACTGATGCCCTTTCTGAAAATAGGGGATTCAGCATCTGGCAGTATATGTCATTACTGGCAAAAAGCAAGTAGATCATAAACTGTCTGCCCAAGGGATCTGGTAGTCCCGTGGCCTTTGGGGGTAGGGTTGTGGTCCACTCAGCCTAATAGGAAGCTGAGTCAGCTCTCTGGCTTGCTGGAGCCTGAATATGGGGCAGACTCCAAGTTGAATTGGCAGCTTCCTCTTCTTTTGCCTGTGCTTTCAAGGCGAGACCTAGGCAGCAAAATAAGGAGGAGACCAAGATTCCTTAACCCCTGGTCCCTGTGGGGCAAAATACATATCTGCTTTGCCTCTCCTCACCTCTAGGTTGGCAAGAGTCAAAAAACAAAAAGCAAATATAGACACAGACTGAACACTCCTAAATTTGTGGATTAATGTGGAGAGAAGATTCCCAAAATTCTCAGCTATTTGAGTTGGTGGCCTACAGTGCTTCCTGACCAGTGCACCAAATGTTAGGGTCCATGAATTGCTGAAGAATGATACTCCAGACTCAAATTTATGCAAAATTGGAAACCATTTATTGAACAAATTCCTGTATGCAGGGGTTCAAATCTGTCAGAAGTACCCTGACAGAATTCACAGATTAGTTTTAAAGCTAAAAAGAGAAGCATTAGGGAGAGGTGGGTGAGCTATATCTTGATTGGTAGGTTCTATCTCTCGGGATCTGATAATGCTATTATTCAGACTATCCTTGCTTCATGCCAAGGAGGGGCAGCTCTTGAGCTTTTGACTACAAGCTTGGCTAAAGGTCCTTTTGCTGGCTGGGGAGGATTCTCTTTCACATAAGCCAGTGGTTGTTAAAGTAACTGACTTGTCTATTTCTGTAAAGTAGAAACTCAGTCCTGGTCTTGTGAACTGCTAAGTTGAAGTCTATCATGAAGTAAGTTTAACTGAGGCCAATTCCCTATTTTCACCTAAAGAAAGGAAGCAGGGCGTACTGAACCAAAGCTAGGGAACAAAGTCCATAGAAGGCAAACTTTATTAGATGGATTTTCCAATCCCCTTTCAGCTTCGTTAATTGCAACATACTTTTCAATCTTGGAGAGGTTCCACATCTTGTTAGCAGATGTCCTTGGAAGCTATCTCTCCCGCTGCTCTGGCATCTCTAATATCTTGGGCTCTCCAATACAATCCAGGGTGCACCTCATAAGCTTCAGGCAGTGTCTTCCCTGTGCTTCCATGCAGGGACTGTCCTGTAACATGCCTCAGCAGTTTCCATTAAAAGTGGAAAATGGTTACACAAACTCTTTCCTGTTTCTTTCATGAGTCTAAATATATAGCTGTATGGCTGAAACTGCAGGTTCATTTGCTTGCAGGCACTGAACCTGGTATCCACCTTGAACTGCACTGCCTATATTTTCTGTTGTTATTTTAGTACTAGGAAATCCCCCAGATCTTTTCCTTTCACAAGCTTCAGGATAGCTGGTTGAGGTCTTTCCCTGGAGTTGTCATTCCATTAATTCTGTTTAGCATCAGGCTTTTCTTCACCTTCTCATCTCTTTGAGTACAAAACTAGACTCTGATATTACATTTCCACTTGCTCTTTTTTTCCTCAAACTGTATGATTGGAATCTCTTTTTCCATTTCTTCTTTTTCCTTTCTTGTTCTTTTCATTGTAGATCTGTATTTTTAACCTTGTCTTTATTAAAATGCTTGTATGTATGTATGTACATATGTGATGTATGTATGCATGAACACATGCGTGTATATAGATGTTTGGAAGTGTAGAGTTCACTAACTTTTTTCTATAATATTGTAGGAACAAAGTTGTAACAGCTATTTGGTGCTGTATTTTAGTATTCAGTAGTTGGAAGTGAATCTATTTACTGTGTGATATACTTTCCTAGCAGCTTTCTAGAATTAAATCTGTAAAACTTTTATACTTCTCTAATTATGGAAATCTTATAATTACTAAAGATAAAGTTTTGGGTAAAGTACTGCATAGCAAATAATGAAGCCTGGACGGGCCAGGTCCTGTGAGGAAATAGCTAACCATTTTGCCTCTTCAGTGCTCTTTTATGAACTTGTTAGATTTGTGCTGTAGACACTATGGTCTTCATTTCTTTAAGCTCTAATATTTGATATCTAGCTATGCTTATAATAAATAACGATGCACATATTATATTTATAATTAAAGGAGCCTATTCCTTCTGCCCATTGAGTTTTACAAAAAAAAATGGTCTTCAAGAAAACTGAACTCTGCACAGAACTCCAGATATCAACACTTCCAGATGTCTGTGTTTCTGTGTGTCTGTGTGTCTGTGTGTCTGTGTGTCTGTGTGTGGGTATGCATCTCTGTGTGTATATATACATGGTTCCTTTTGCACTTATACAGGGTTACCTAGTTTATTTTCACTCATGTATGAAATGATCTTTGAGCATATTTGATTCAAGTATTCTCTCATCTTGGAGAAGATTCATCCTATAATACTATGTTGATTTAGACACAGTTAAAGAAAAAATGTTTTTGTTTCTATTACTTTAAAAGAACCCCACTACAGGATTATTTTAAAACAACCCTTCTTGTGATATGATGTCCCTATTAAGTAGTAGATATTTGAGAAAAGCTAGACTTAAAACAAGTTATTAAAACTATCTATTCTTAAATTTCATTAAAATTCATGATTTTTACAGGACACATTTGATTTCTAAGAAATTTCATTGTTAACCTGAAACTCATGAGAGTTCAAGTTGGTGGCTTTACAGAAGCTGCATTTTGATTCCTGGGCACTTGCAATATGGTGAGTGCCAATAGATAATTCATTCCTTAATTTAATATAATCAAAACTCAATTTAATTTTAAGTTAATTTAAAATTTTAAACGCATTTGAAATAACTTGACTGTGAATCTACTTTTTCTGTTAAACATTTTACAAAATTAAAATATAGATAAAATGTTTCTGATAAAAATCAGTGTCAAAATTGAGAAAAATGCAAAACTTACAATGCACAAAAATGAATGTATATTATATCCTTAAATTATTTTAAAATATTGACTTTATGTATTAACCTTGTTTTAACATCTTTGCCTAAACTGTATTAATATAAATAATTTCATATTAATTTATAATTTTTATATATAACTACCTGGTAGTTTAGGGTCATTTGAATGATTAAAATTAATCTTCCATATGGTAGAGCTGGTCCAGACACTGAGAATTTGGAAAATGATATAATTTGTCAGCAGCATCAGTTCTTGTGAAAATGGTTTATAATGGATTATATTCCGATAATAATTAAATAAGGTATAAGGCAGAAGATCTGACAAGAGAACTTTTTTGAGGCAGAAAAGTGAATTTGAAGTGCTGCATTTATAACTACAAAATAAATTTTAAAAAGCTAACTGAATTTTCAAAATATAGAGACTCCCGTACCTCAGGGCTATGGTGAAAGCTCCATAAGAATATTTCTTCTCGCATAAGCATGAGACTTGAGCTCAGATTCTTGCAACTTCTCTTAAGAGCCAAGTGAGTCCACATGCTTCTAACCCCAAGACCGAGAGCTGGAAGATGGAAAGCAATGTGATGCACAGTCCCAGAGCATGCTGATGTGCCTGTCTAGTCCAAAACCAGAACTGTCAAAATGATGCTGAATAACAGAGGAAGATGCCAGTCATGACCTCTTGATCTCTGCCTTCTAAATGTCAGCACCCACACACGCACATTCATACATATGCAAAATATGGAATGTTTTTTAAAAAGAAAATAGTATCTCAGCCTTATCCAAATCAAAATTTTAATTTTACATAGGAAAAAATCCTCATATTGAGTTTCTAAAGTCATTTAGAAAGTACATGATTATATCAGAGCTAAAGTTTCTAATTTTCTGTCTATTCTAAGAATTCAAATGTAAGTTTCAAAAGAAAATCATTCTACATGTCAGTGTGTCTGTAGACTCCTGTCTTTCTTTGAAAAGGCTGGGCCTGGGAAAGTCTATGCTCAAAAAATGGCTTTTAATATATTACACTTTAAAAATAATTTTTCATTAAATCATGTGCTTTTGTAATTAATTGATTGGATTTTACTACTTTTCTCATCATGGTGAACAGTGATGTATCACTATTCACATAAGCAATATATTGAATATGGCCATCCATTTGTTTTAGTAAGACAAAGAAAGGGTTAAGATCTTGGGCAAACTGAAGGCCAGAAAGTTGCTGATGTGAAGTACCAGGTCTCCTGGGAAAGCAGCATACCTACTGGCTGCACCATTGATTTGTCAATTAATCCAAGGAACTACATGGTCATTAGTTCAGGAAAGAGATGCTTGCTTGCCCGCTTGCCTGGAGGTAAGAGCTAGGTTTGCAGATGCCAAACAGCAGGATGACAGAAATAAATGGGGAAAGATATTAAGACTACAAGTCTAAGTATTTTGTTTTCTCCAAATGAGGACACCAATGTCAAACAAACTATATTACCATGTGTGTAATATACAAGAAGAATCATTTATCATCAAAGATCTAAACATATAAATTAATGACGTAGGATCTTTAATACAGTATTGCTATAAATGTGTTCTGTTAATTCCTACAAAATTTGACATGAGTTCAAGGTTAATGAATAAAATCCTGAATGCTAGGCTCATAGTACTTTACACAGCTGTAAATAACTTTATGAGCATGTTACACAATACTAGAATCAGTGATATCAAGTTATTAAAACTCCATATTTGTAAGTATTTTATATTACGATCATATTCAATTTTATAATAAATATCAATCCTTTATGCATGTGAATTACAGGATGAGATTATTTTAATTACTACATGATTATCTTCACTATGAGACTGCTATTTGTGTGTGTAATCAGATAAATATTTCTGGAGAAATTTCCACAAGAAGGAAAATAATATGACAATTAAACCTGCAAAGAAGAACTTGGGTAAGACTGAGAAAATTAACTCATCTATCTATCTATATCTATCTATATCTATCTATATCTATATCTATATCTATATCTATATCTATATCTATATCTATATCTATATCTATATCTATATATACTTATCTATCCATCCATCCACCCATCCACCCATCCATCCATCCATCCATCCATCCATCTACCTACCTATCTATCTGTCTATCTATCTATCTATTTATCTATCATTTATTTTGTTTTAGTAAACCTTTAGACTATCTTCAATATTACAAGCTAATGGGAAAATTGACGTGTGTGTGTGTGTGTGTGTGTGTGTGTGTGTGTGTTTAAAATGTAAAGCAAAGAGTTGATATTAATCAAATATATACTTCATAAACACAATAAAAGCTATAGTTTTTTTATTGTTTGAAAATTTGAATATGCACACATATTCTTTTTTTTTTTGTTTTGTTTTTTTGTTTTTTTGTTTTTTTCGAGACAGGGTTTCCCTGTATAGCCCTGACTGTCCTGGAACTCACTCTGTAGACCAGGCTGGCCTCGAACTCAGAGATCCGCCTGCCTCTGCCTCCCAAGTGCTGGGATTAAAGGCGTGCGCCACCACCGCCTGGCTTGCACACATATTCTTAAATATACCCAATCACTTCTTTACTTCCAAATGTATATGATGTCTTAAAAAAAAAAACCCAAAAGTCCACTTACTCGTGCCTTTATGTGCATAGGTACAGAACCATCTACTGAAGCATGGGTATCATCTCAGGTACTGCATATTTGAGAAAAACTACCCCTCCCTCTCCTAGTAGCCATCTACTGCCAGGAACTCCTCAGCTGAATGGGATGCCAGGAGCCCCACACCATTCTATGCTGACATAGTAGATGGCTTGACCTTGTGTAGTTCTTGTGTACGAAGCCATAGCTATTGTGAACTCATGTGTTAAACAGCCTTTTCATGCCTAGAAAACAAGGTTCTGCTGCAGATATCCAATACCTCTTTCTCTCACAATTTTTCTGCCCCTTGTCTACTAAAATTGCATGAGCTTTGAAAAGAGAGAGTGCCATGCCAATGCCCCACTGTGACTCCGTATTGATTTCCATATACCACAAAACAAACTCTCATGGAATATTTAGGATGAATTATTGGAGATGGATAAATATCAAAATATATTGCATGTATAATGAAAAGTCAAAACAAAACTCAACATATTTAAGAAAATAACAGTTTGGCGTGTTTATGACTCCATTTTCAGTCAACATGAATTTGATACTTTTTATTTGTAATATATGCCTCTCATGTGACATTGAAATTGAAATTTGATAATGTGTTTTTATTAGTCCTTATTGGTCCTATCTTCCAGAAATAACTATCTCTTATTTCATAATCACATCCTATTTGTGACACTGCTGTTTAGCAGCACCCACATTTTTTAGCAACTACTCTTGAGAAGGAAGCACAGTGAAAATGAAATTATAACTAATATATCTGACTGCACCTAGGGGATTTAGTGATTCACAACTACTTCCATAGGCCAGAACATTAGTTTCTTAAATTTTGTGTCACATATCCATTTAAGTTGATATTGCTCCTTTAAAATTTTATAACAAAATACATTTAAAAAGAAATGAGCCTAAATTTTAATGCAGCTAACAAAATTATTCATGTCCAGACATCTTCCTACTCCCCTATTTTTCTTTTGAATCAGATTCCTCTGAATGAGCCACAATTGTTAGTGATTCCAAGTATTATCAAGTACCCATAGAGTGCATAGTGTTTTTCTTGTTATTCTTTTTGAACTAAAATAATTACATTAGCTTCCTATGCATATGTCTGCAGGTAATTTTGCCTGGGGTTCTTTGCCACCTCTGGTGATCAGTGGGAAGCTAAAGAAGATACTTCTAGTTTCAGGAAACACCTGGGTCTTCCTTGATGCTATAATTATTTAAATTTCTTTTCTATTTGAGATTGTAATACAATTATTTCACTTCTCATTTCTATTTTCTTTTTCCTTATACTTCTCTTTGCTCTCTTTCAAATTCAGGGCTCTTTTTCAACCAATTGTTTTATGCATATACACACACAATTCTTTTCTAAACACAACCTGCTCTATCTGTATAATATTACTTTATTATGTGTCAGGGCTTACCACTTGGTATTGCATAAGCAATACTTGTCCTTATCTCTGTAGAAAAGCATTACTCCCACTCTCAGCTCAACTTAGCAGTCTGTAGTGTTTGTATAGGTTTTAAAGCATCTAAAGGCATGAGTAAAGTTAATATCACCTGAAGGTTTTGTAGGCAGGTTTGTGTCCATATCCCTCCACTGAGAGTCCTACAAAAAATGTCCACTTCAGACTCCCTAGACCTCACTTCTAGGAGTCTCAGAGTCATCCTTCTCATAGACTCCCTGAAGTCTCCTCCATTCAAAGTTTCTGGCCAATCCTAGAGATACCCCCATGCCAATTTCAGCTCATTCTTCATGCTTTCTTTCCCTGGTTCTTCCTACGCTTGATGCCACTGCCCTATTCCCCTCGCCAAGCCTACTTCCACCTTGTTTCTTCCCTCCATCTATCTTAGGTGACTATTTTATTTCGCCTTGTGCATGAGATTCAAGCATACTCCATTGGGCCCTCCTTGTCATTAGCATTTTTGAGTCTATGGATTGTAGCATGAGTATCCTGAATATCTATTTATAGGTGTATACATACAATGCATGTCCTTTTGGGTCTGGGTTACTGTCTTAATTAAGGTTTTACTATTGTGCGCATACACAATGACCAAGGCAACTCTTATAAGGACAACATTTAGTTACAGGTTCAGAGGTTCAGTCATATCCATGTAGGCATGGTGAAGGAGGAGCTAAGTGTTCTGCATTTTCATCTCAAGCCTGCTATCAGAATACTGCCTTTTAGGCAGCTAGGATAAGGGTTTTATAGCTCACACCCTCAGTGACACACCTACTCCTACAGGGCCAACTTTCTAATAGGCCACACTTTCTAATAGTGCCACTCCCTGAACCAAGCATAAACAAGCCATCACAGTTACCAAACCAGAGATGGTATTTTCTGGTTCCATACATTTGCATGCAAATTTCATGATTTCCTTGTTATTAATATCTGAATAAGTATTCCATTCTGCAAATGGAGAACATTTTTTTTTCATTCTACAGTAGAAGGTAATCTGGGCTATTTCTGGTTTCTAGCTATTATGAATAAAGCTGCAATGTACATAGTAAAGTATGTGTCCTTATGGTATAGTGGGACATCTTTTGGGTATATGCCCAGGAGTGGTATAATTAGGTCTTGTGGTAGAACTACTCCCAGTTTTTTGTAAAACAGCAAAATTGATTTCCAGAGTGGGTGTACAAGTTTGCACTTCCACCAACAATGGAAGAGTATATCTCTTTGTTCCACATTGTTGCCCGCATGTGCTGTCACTTGAGGGTTTTGATTTTAGCCATTTTGATGGGCATAAGGTTGAATCTCAGAGTGGTTTTGATTCACATTTCTCTGATGACTAGGCAAGATAAGCATTTATTTAAGTGCTTCTAAGCCATTAAAGATTCCTCTGTTGAGAATTCTCTGTTTAGGTCAGTATCCATCTTTTAATTGGGTGATTTGGTTTGCTGGGTGATTTCTTTATATTTTTTGGATATTAGCCCTCTGTTATATATAGGATTGAAGATATTTTTCTAATCAGCAGTTTGAGTTTTATCCTATTGATGGTATCCTTTACCGTACAGAAGATTTTTAGTTTCATGCGATCACATTTATCAATTGTAGATCTTAGAGCCTGAGCCATAGGTATTCTGCTCAGGAAAATTTTCTCCTGTAAAAATATACTCAAGGTAATTTCCCACTTTCTATTCTATTAGATTTAGTGTATCTGGTTTTATGTTGAAGTCTTTAATCCACTTGGAGCAGGGGAAGGAGGGATGGAGTAGGGTGTTTTCAGAGGGGAAACCAGAAAGAGGATAACATTTGAAATGTAAATAAAGAAACTATCTAAGAAAAGAAAAATTAAAAACAAAAGAAGTACAGGGAAAAATTTCTCACAGAGACTAAGGGAATGACCAACCAATAGCCCAACCTGAGATCCATCCCTTGGGTTAAATCCAACCAATCCCTGACAATATTAATGATACTTTGCTATGCTTGAAGACAAGAGCCTCTGAGAAGAGCCACCCCTAGCAGATGACCACAGCAAATGCAGAGACCCACAGTCAAATAGTAGACAAAGCT